>JARHVA010000972.1:552500-640000 GCA_037957365.1 Torreya grandis
TAATTGAAATTGGTGCACAAGTGAAGGCCTAACAATTTATTACTAACTATAATTATGTTATATATCCATTAAAAATAATCAATTCATTGAATAAATCTATCCTCTAGTAAATTTAATAATTATTTCTTGACTAGGATGGTAATTTAGGGATGTCTTTTGTATACTTTTTTTTAATGGTCTTGACATATAGGTGTACAATAATATTGTGTACCAATAGAGATAGATCAAATGAAAGAATATATACATAATACCATGTGAATATGTCAATAAATTCTCAAAGAATATAAATAGTGAAGTCTCAATCCTCAATAGTGAGGAACACACCAAGCTCAACCATTTTGGGATCAAATTATGTGTCAACATTAGCATTTATAGTTTCTTCCACTAACATTGTACAACCATATTATAATAAATTAGGTACAAAGGTAAATTCATCTTATTAATCTAAATATGGAGAATTATGTCCACCCATAATAATAATATGAATAATTCATTTTGGTTAATGACTAGTTGATAAATGTTTTTATATAGTCTTGAATTAACTATTAAAAGACCCTTTTTATTCATCATTTATATCTGATCCAAAGGTAAGATGAAAACTAGTAGGACTCCAATATTCTTGAGGATATAAGTCAACTTCCCTATCTAGTGGTAGCTAAAACATGTTTTCACCAAGGGACTTGTCTTTTTATTTACTTCTTTCCTAGTCCAAATGTGCCTCAAAGAGTATTTCACTAGAGGACCTTAGTGTTTTATTTTATTTGTATTTTTTATTTTGACCAAGGATTTTAACCTACTCTCTAATGTAGGTTTCATGATCTAACATTAACCCAAATCATTTTTTATGATATCCCATTAACATACCATCTCTAATAACTAGGAATTATGAGAGTGCTTCTTCATTCTAGAAGTCATCTAATGGTATAACATGATCTTATTGATCCAAATTTATTAATTCAAGGTAGTGAGGGATAAAACAAAATTTAAGAAAGGACATCATAATGAGAATGGAATTGGTATCAAATAGGTTTGTGTTCATGAGATCATTGTAGATGTTATAATAGGATTATGTGTCATTATTAGGATTGTCTTCATTAGAAACTAAAGTAGTGTCACTTTTATTGAAGACACCTATCTACTCAGAGGGGGGATGAATCAATATATATCAAAAATGAATTACATACAACTTTCAAGATGTATTTTAAAGATATGTATTCTTAAAAAAATAAATGAAAGATATCACATGCACAAAATCACAACATACAACACTAGATTTATGTGTGGAAACCCAAAGGGGAAAACCATGGTGATAATGTTGTTAGATGTTATTATTCTAATCCATTCTCACAAAGTTTACCTTACTGACTAAACCTCACTGGCTACATATAAGGACATCCATCCTAAGGAAACACCAATCCCTTATTTTAAGATCACCAACTGTAAAGAAGTACCCACTCCTTATATTGAGCACCAACTTAGATTAATTTGATGGCACCAACTAATCAAACATTAACACTTCAAATTCATGAATTATATTCACAAACAAATCCAAGTCTCTATTCTTTATTGCATGTATAATCTACAACTAATCGTTTCTCATTTAACACACTCTTGTGTGATCTTCACTCTTCTTTCACCCTTTATCTATGTCTAAATTTATCTGTTTCACACTGGTATTCTCCAATTTGACCATTATTCCTCTATGCTCAAATGATTGTCATATTTTTGCATCTATGGCTTGACTCCTCTCAACTCCTCTTATTCCAAAAATGAAAAGATTATAATTTTTCTTCCCTAATATTCATCACTTTGGAATATTACATCAATAAAAACTTAGACAAGTCTCTTTTCTTTATACATTTTCATTCATTGCTTATCTCTTCTCATTTCAAGCCAATGAATATTTGACTTTGATTCTCTAAACATATTCAAATTATACCCTTACCACAATAATTTTGACACTCAAAAAATTAGAACAATCATTTGAGTTCAACCATTATTATTTATATCCTTCAATCATCTCACTAGATTCTTATAACTAAGTCACTTCAATGGTTCTTCATTAATTTTTCATTCCAACTATGAAACATGTATGTCTATCTTTCAATCCAAGCTCCACATTCCATTTAATCTCTTTAAGATGTATGATCTTTATATTGGCTTGGTTGTTAAACTTCAACATGATTGCTTCATCTTATTTTCTTTGGCATTCATGTATTTATTTGTTTCATTTGATCTCTTCAGACTTTCTAGATATTTAACACACCTTGACCCTTTGGTATTTTTAAAATGCCCTACAAGACACCACACTTATCCTTTGAAAATGTTGTAAGTGACCTATTATTATTCTAAAATATCCTTTAAAAACTTTGTAAGAGACCATTCCATCTAAAAGTATCCTTTAGTAATTTTGTAATTGTCTATTTGTCCTAGACAAATTCTCTGAAAGAATTCATCTATACCCTTCTCCCTAAAGTGTCCTTTATAAATTTTGTAACATACCCTTTATGATTTTTTAAATGTCCACTTGCCTTAGATAAATTCTTTTAAAGAATTCATCAATGCCCTTCTTTCAAAAGTGTCCTTTAGAACTTTTGCAACATACCCTTTAGGATTTTGTAAATGGCCACTTCCCATAGATAAATAATCCTTTAGGATTTTTATTTGGATCCTTTTCATCTAAGTCATTTCAAGATAATTTCCTTGAAAAAATATAAAGTGTCTTTTTCTTTCAACATTTTTTAATGTATCTTTCAGGGCTTCTCAAAATGTCCTTTTAGAAACTTTGTTTGGGTCACATGCCCTTCAAAACTTTCGTAAAGTACCCTTTCAATTTTTCAAAATATCCCTTAGGAAGATTTGAATGGTCCACTTACCCTTCAACATTTTTTCAATGATCCCTTCAAAACTTTTGAATGGTCCACTTGCCCTTCAAATTTTTTGTAAAGTACCCTTTAGGATTTTTGTAAGGATCCCTTCAGAAATTTTGAATCATCCACATACCCTTTAGCTTTTTTTAAATAAAGACTTAGCCAATTTTCCTGAAAGAAATCACTGAACCACTTTCTTTGAAATAATTCCAACTTGAATTCATTTCCTTCGAAAACTTTGTTATGAACAATTTCTTTGACAAACTCTAAATCATTTTTTTTTTAAGAATTACTTAAGTCACTTTCTTTGAAAGAATTCCCTAGATAAATACAAAGGTGTAAAATCAATGAAATATGGAAACATTTGCACATATGACCTTATAAATTTGTAACATTCTCTCTACATATCCTTATGACTTAGAACTTAGACCATATAGAGATACATACAAATGACAACCATTCAAAGTACACACACAACTCCATGGGGCTCTGTAACAAGTTTGTTCAACTCAACACCTTTGTCATTAATACATAATATTATTTAACATCAATGACAATATTTCATATATTAATGACTATGTCCAACAATTTTCCCCTTTTTCATTGATGGCAATCACCTCATCAAAATGACTTTACTTCTATGTCTACATTCTACTTTCTCCCCCTTTGACATTAATGAGAAAGATTTTCTACCATAATATGTCAACAATATTTTATTTTTCTGACATATTGGTTGTTTTGATCCTAGGACTTGATAGTTTATAACACTTTGTGAGGAACTCCCCCTTAGGAAATGACATACTTTCCTAAAATCTATGCAAAAACATTCAAAACTAGCTCCTTTGGCTCCAATATTCTACAAATGATCATTTATTTAGCATTGGCATAAAATACCAATCAATAATCTACATATATCTATATAGATAGGCATAATGATCTATAGCCAACACACCTTGATCACCTCCTTTGTCATGAAATAGCAAAGGGATTGCAGCTTTCTCACTAGACTGCCTCTTCTCTTAATCTAGGAGTTAATAATGTTCCTTCAATACTCCCCTTGGATTCATTCCATATCATTAAAAGATAGTGATGTGATGTGGGAGCCACTACTCCCAACCTCTCTCTTAGATACTCAAATTGCTCCTTGGGAAGAGGCATGGTATATATATCTGCATTTTAGTCCTTTATTGGCAAATACTCAATTTTGACAACTTGATTTGTAACATTTTTTTTTATAAAATGGTATTTGATGGATATATGCCTTATTTTAGAATGCATCACTATATTCTTAGATATGTTTATTGTACTTGAGTTATCACAAAAGATATAAATACGTTTTTTTAATTCTACCTTGATGTCTTTAAGAGTTTGCTTCATCCACAAGACTTGGGTGTAATATGATCTTGCTGCTACATACTCTACTTCTACTGTAGAAAGCATAATTGACTCTTGATTTTTGTTCATCCATGATATAAGTCTATTTTCAAGGAAGAATTCACCACTACTAGTGCTTCTCCTATCATCCACATTTCTTGCCCAATACACATCTTCATATGCAATCAAAGTGAGATCTTCACTTGTAGGGTACCATAGACCACAGTCAATTGTGCTCTTGATGTATCTAAAGATTATCTTTACTACATTTACATGTGTTTTTTTGGTGTAGCCTATAATCTAGCAACCATGCACACAACCTGAATGATGTATAGTCATGATGTGGTGAGATATAGAAAACTACCAATAATATACCTATACATTATATATTCACTTCACGAGATTCATCACCTTTGCTCAATTTACATCTAGTTATCATAGGAGTGCTAACTAGTCTGTTATCCTCCATATAAAATTTCTTGAGCATCTCCTTTGCATACTTGGTCTGGGATATAAATATCCCTTCTTTAAATTGTGTAACCTATAGACCAAGAAAAAATGAAAGTTCTCCAAGCATGGACATTTCAAACTCCTTCTACATTGGATTTGAAAATTCTTTACACATCTTATTGATGATGCCACCAAAAATGATGTCATCAACATAGATAATTATGATCAACATATGTCCAGTTTTAGACTTAACATACAAGTTACTATCTACACATACTTCAATAAATTGTTATTGTTACAAATATTGATCCAGCATTGAATACCATGCTCTAGGTTCCTATTTTAAACCATATAGTGATTTCTTCAATTTGCACACATAGTCTTCATCTGTCAGCCGAAAACCTTTAGGTTGTTTAATATAGACTTCTTCTTCTAAGGTTCTATTTAGGAAATTTGACTTAACATCCATTTTATAGACTTTAAACTTCTTAAAGACTGAGAATGCTAAAAACATTATGATGGCTTTCAATCTTTCCACTAGAGCAAATGTCTCCTCAAAGTCTATTCCTTCTACATGAGCATATCATTTGCAAAAAGTCTAACATTATTTCTCATAATAGATCCATCTTCATCTAACTTGTTTTTAAAGACCCATTTTGTGCCTAAGACATTTTTGTCTATGGGTCTTGGAGCTAGCTACTAATTTTTGTTCTTTTCTATTTGACTTAGTTCCTCATCCATGGCCTTTTGCCAATTCTCATCTTTGTTAGCCTCAACATAGATTTTGGGCTCAATTTCAGATATTAAAGCAAAACATACCTATTCTTTTCTCATTGCTACCCTTCTCCTTGGTTGGAATCCTTCATTCATGTTGCTAATTATCTACTCTTTAGGTTGATACTTTTGAAAAAACCTTGAGGGTGCCTATTTAGTCCTCTTTATCTCTTCTTCAATATCTGATATTTCATCCTCAACTTATTTTAGTTCCTCAATTTTTATTTCCTTTACAAGTTCATTTTATTCTTTGAGTATCTCTTCAACTTTTACATTCATGCTCTCCACTAGCTTATGCAATCTTTTGTTGTAGTAAACATAGGCTTTGATATGAGTGGAATAACTAATGAATATTCCCTCATCAATTCTCTAATAAAAACTACCTAGATTTTTCTCCTTCCTTTGAATGTAGAATTTTCTTCTAAACACTCTAAAATACTTGATTGAAGTAGGATTTCCATACCATAGTTCATATGGAGTCTTGTCATTATTGAATCTGATTTGAACTCTGGTCAAGATGTATACAACTATCTAGACTACCTCTCTCCAATAACCATCTAAAAATTTGGATTATTTTAACATTGTTCTAGCCATCTCCTTAATGGTCTTGTTCTTCCTATCAACAACTCCATTTTGCTGTGGAGTTCTTACAATAGAATATTGTCTCTTAATTCCATGATTTTCATAGTAGTATATGAATTCATTTGAATTGAATTCACCACCTTTGTCAGATTTGAGGCACTTGATCTTTCTATCAATTTAATTTTAAACCATGTCTCTAAAGATCTTGAATATTTCAAAGGCTTGAAACTTTTACTTTAAGAAGGTTACCCATTTCATTCTAGTGTTCATCTATGAAAAACATGAAATAATACACTCCTTTGGAACCTCTTGTCTTGGTTGGTCTACAAAGATCAGTATGAACTATCTGTAGAGGTTTCATAGTTGCATACTCTTTAGTTTGGAATGAGACCTTGGTCTTTTTACTGAGCTGACATTCTCTACATGATGTGTTATCAAGATTGGTTATCTTAGGCATGTGTCTTACACACTTGTTATAACTTACTTTGACTAAATTGTCAAAGTTGACATGACCCATCCTTTTATGCCATAACCAGCTCTCATCAATATTTCCCATGAGAAAATTTGTATCATTTGCCTCAATAAGATTATATATGTTGCTCTCAATCCTTTTTCCTTATATAATAGTTTTTTGGACTTTCTTAATTCACAACCTTCAGCATTAAATATGACTTTATAGCCATTGTCACACATCTAACTGATAGTCAACAAATTATGTTTTAGTCCTTTAACATAAAGAACATCATGTGTAGGGAGCTTGAAATCAATGTGAAAGGTTCCTTTGCCTCTAATTTTCACTACAATATTGTCTCCCAAGATGACAATCCCTTCCTTTCATCAGTTCAATTTGGTGAACTTACTCTTATCACCAGTCATATGCTTTGAGTAGCAATTATCTATGACCCATAGATTTTTCTCTTTAGCATGTAGTGTTGTTTGAGTGACCATAAACTGATTTTTAATTTTCCATATCTCTTTCGGTTTCTTAACTATATTTTTCTTTGTTGTGTCATTGATTTGTGAGCCTTTGTTCACTTTAGGAGTCTTAACCCTTTTTGCATTGCTAGACTTTGATTTAACAAGGTTTGCTCTACAATGCTTTGCTATATTCCAAAAATTATTACAGTTGTAGCATAAAACATCTATATCTAGCAGAGGGGTGAATGAATTCTTACTTAAGAAACTTATCCTTCTCTTAGGTACAATTATATAACCAATTTATTTATGGACAAATTGATTATAGTTATAACAATAACCATAAAATGATGAGGAATACCTAGTTATCATTCTCCTTTGGGGATATAAAAGAGGTCTCCTAAACTCTGTCTTCTTCACGTTCCTTGTTGTTATGTTGTTTTTTATATCAGTAACTTTGGTTTGTAGGAACATAGTTATTACTTTTCTTCTTCTCTTTAGGAATGTGATTTTCTTCTTTTATGATTCTTGATTCTACTACTAGCTTAAATTTTTCATACAGATACCTAGTTTTACTTAACATGGGACTCTTGCCTTTCTCATATGTAAGACCTAATTTTTATTTGAAGGGATTTTGTGATCTGATCAGCTCATCCAATATTGTAGATCCTCCTTTCAGTTTCAAGCCTTTATCAATTTTTCTTTGGCCTTTTTGAGATTTTCTCTTAGGTCCATGAATTTTTCCTTCATCTTCAAGCATTCTAAGGATTTTTCTTGCAAATTACTTTTGACCACATCATCTATCATCTTTACCTACTCAACTTGGGTCTTCAAACTCACTATCATTTGATCTGATTCTTCATTTATTTTATTTAATTTCTCAAACTCCTTTTGACTAAGCTTCTTTTGTTTAGAATTTTATTTTGTAATCTTGTCAATTTATTTTAAAGCACAAATGAGTTCGCATTCCATATTTACTTATCCTTCTTCTTCTTCATCATCTAAGTCCTCTTATTCTTGGCATAAATAGGTTGATTCATAATTAATTAATATAATTTCATTTTGTTTGGCCATAAAATTGCTATCATACTCATCACTTGAACTACTACTGTCATCAACCGAGTCAGTATCTTCTTTTGAGTACATCCCCTTTTTATTATTAAAGAATATTTTCATCTTTTTGGGATAATAGGATTTCTCCTTTTGATTTTTCTCAGTTGAATTAGAGTCATCCTTCTTTTCATGTGGACATTTAATAGCAAAGTGACCTATCTTTCCATAATTAATTCATTTGAAAGGTAACATACCTTTGTAATTGACTAAGCCCCTCTTCAGTTTTATAATGAAATTGGCCTATACATCATCAACCTCTTCGGATTTATTAGAATTTAGATATTCTTCTTCTTATACCTACTTATAAACTTTTAAAGTAGATTCTCTCTTCAATGACTCTGCATCTCCTAATTTTATCTCATATGCAGTGAAAGTTCCATGTGACTCATCTACTATGAGCTTATTCATATCTCCTACTTATTTAATGGTAAAAATTTTAGAATTAGACTTTGTTTTCAGATATCTTCAAACCTTTTTGACAATGATTGATTCATCCATTTTTTCTCCAAGTCCTCTGATTGCATTTACATTCTCATTTACCCTAAGGAGGTAGTCTATAATCTTCTCTTCCTCACTCATCTTGAGGTTATCAAACTATCCCTTATGTGTTTGAAGTTGATCTTGTTTTAAATCTTCATATCCTTCATACATACTCTTTAATTTGACCCATATATCCTTTACACTTTGAAAATTCATGACTTTGACAAACTCATTATTTTACAATCCATAAAGAATTACATTCTTTTCTTTGGCATTATTTTCACATGCCTTATTCATTGTCTAATCAATAGGATAAATAATAGGGGGTGTGTATCCATTATAAATGGATATATAAACATCAAAACCTAAAGAGGTCAAATATTTTTCCATCCTTATGCTCCAAAAGGCATAAATAGACCCATCAAACAAAGCTGCCTTGTTTAATGAAGTTCCTTTATGACTAGCCATTTTATGTTTAGACTCCAAGATCAACCTAAGTTGATTGTGCTTCTATTATGGAACCCTTATATTTGATACCAATTATTAAACACACATATCTACTAAGAGGGGGTGAACTAGTAGATCTTAAAAATGAATTACTTATAACTTTCAAGACGAATTTTAAACATATGTAATCTTAAACAAATAAATGAAATATATCACATGCATAAAAGCAAAACACACAACACTAGATTTATATGTGGAGACCCAAAGGTAAAAACCATGGTGAGAATGCTGCTAAAAGTTTTATTCTAATCCAACCTCACAAAGTTTGTCTCACTGACTAAACCTCACTGGTTACATTTAAGGACACCCATCCCAAGGAAACACCAATCCCTTGTTTTAAGATCACCAACTCTAAGGAGGTACCCACTCCCTATACTAATCACTAGCCTAACTTAATTTTATGAGACCAACCAATCAAACATTTACACTTCAAATTCATGAATCATATTCACAAAAGAATCCAAGTCTTTGTTCTTTATTGCATGTTTAATCTATAACTGCTCATTTCTCATTCAACACACTCTTGTGTGATCTTCAATCTTCTTTCACCATTTATCTATGTCTAAATTTATCTATTTTACACTCTAGTATTATTTATTTCAACCATTATTCCTCTATACTCAGATGAATCTCATATTTATGCATCTACAACTTGACTCCTCTCAACTCCTCTCATTCCAAAAATGAAAAGATTATAATTTTCCTTCCCTACTCTTCATCACTTTGGAATATTGCATAAATCAAAAAATAGATGAGTCTCTTTTCTTTATACAATTTTCATTCATTGATTTTCTCTTCTCATTCTAGGCAAATGACTATTTGAATTCCATTCTCTGAGCCTCTTCAATTTTTACCCTTGTCACATCAATTTCCACACTCACAAATTTAGAATAATCATTTTAGTTTAATTTTTATTATTTATATCCTTCAAATGTCTCACCAAAATCATGTAACTAACTCACTTTAATAGATATTCATTAATTTTTTGTTCCAAATTTGAAACATGTATGTTGATCCTTCCATATGAGCCTTGTGTGCCATTTGATCTCTTAAAGATGCATGAATTTTATATTGGCTTCGTTGTTAAACTTTGACATGTTAGCTTTATATGATTTTATTTGGCATTCATGTGTTTATTTTGTTCCTTTGATCTATTTAGAATTTATCTTGCTTTAACATGCCTTGACCCTTCAACATTTTGAAAATTCCCTATAGGACTCCACACTTATCATTTGGCAATGTTGTAAGTGATCTATTCTTCTTCTGAAATATCCTTCATAAACTTTGTAAGAGACCATTCCATTCAAAAGTATCCTTAAATAATTTTGTAATTGTCCACTTATCCTAGACAATTTCTCTAAAATAATTCATTTATGCCCTTCTCCCAAAAGTGTCCTTTAGAACTTCTACAACATACCCTTTTGAGATTTTGTAAATGTCCACTTGCCTTAGACAAATTCTCTAAAATAATTCATCAATTACCTTCTTCTGAAAGTGTCCTTCAAAACTTCTATAACATGCCATTCAAGATTTTGTAAATGTCCACTTGCCTTAGACAAATTATCCTTTAGGATTTTTTTTTGGGTCCTTTTCATCTAAGGAGTTTTGAAACAATCTCCCTGACAAAATACCAAGTGTCTTTTTCTTTCAGCATTTTGTAATGTACCTTTCAAGGCTTCTCAAAATGTCCTTTTAGAAACTTTTTTTTGGGTCACATGCCCTTTGAAACTTTTTCAAATTACCCTTCAGATTTTTGAAAAGACCCCTTTGGAGGCTTTGAATGGTCCACTTACCCTTCATCAATTTTACAATGATCCCTTCAGAACCTTTGAATAGTCCACTTGCCCTTCAGACTTTTTGTAAAGCACCCTTCAGGATTTTTTCAAGGATCCCTTCATAAAATTTTAATGGTCCACTTACCCTTTGGATTTTTTTAAAAAAAGACTTAGATAATTTTCCAAAAATAAATCATTGAACCACTTTCTCTGAAATAATTCCAACTAGTATTCATTCCCTTCAGAAACTTTATTGTGGATAATTTTTCTAACAAGGTCCAAATTTTTTTTCTTTAGAACTACCCAAGTCACTTTCTCTGAAATAATTCCCTAGAAAAATACAAAGGTGAAAATTTGATTAAGTATGGAAACATTTGTAGACACAACCTTATGCATTTGTAACATTTTCTCTACATATCCTTATGACTTATAACTTAGACCATAAAGAGATACTTGCAAATGATAGTCATTAAAAGTACACACATAACTCCATGGGGCTCTATAACAAGTTTATTCAACTCAACACCTTTATCATTAATACATAATAGCATTTGACATCAATGACAATCCTTCATACATCAATGACTATGTCCAACAACTTCTGATATTTGAAGGGTCACCCCCAGGTAGTTTATATCTAATACCTTAACTACCTTTATGTTTACTAGTAGAAACATAAGCAATAATACCTTATTGATTTGGCACTAAGTATTTCCATTTGTAAAATTGAGCCTCCAAGATTCTATTAGTAATGGGATACTTGGTACTATAATAATAAAAGGTAAAGTCATCAATTTAAAAATGGTAATATTTAGAACTATTGGGTTGGTATTGATTTGGTGAAGTCTTTTTAAAAAACACAAGAGGGACATTAGGATGTGACCCAATATTTTTGTGTCATACCATGTTAATCCTATTATGAGATCTAGTAATATTGGGTCTACCATGATACTTGGGAGAGTATGGAAATTTGGCAATGTGGAATGCATCCTTGATGTTGTATGAACTAATACCCTTATCTTCAATAATGAAGTAGGAGGAAATTTAGGGAGGTGAAGTAGAATAGGTGGAAACAAGGTTATTTGGGTCAATTTAATTTATTTATGGAGATTCATGGGCTTTGTCTTTGTCCTTTATAGGTGCATTCTCAATGTTATGATAGTAATTATATTAATCTTATTTAGATTTTAAGTGTTTGGAATAGTGATATGGATATAAAACACTAGGAATAGTGACCTTTGGTGAAAGATAGAGGGAAGTACATGTACTTTGTGGATCTAGTGATGACCAAGAAGTAAGTTTCACAATATCTAAATGTCAATGACATGGTAGAGGGTATCATGGGTGATATTCCTAATGATAATTATTAATAAAATAGTGCCATATGAATATATTAACTGGTTATCATATGTATTGATTGTGATGGTATCTAGCTGCAAGTAAACTTATGTGTACGCCAAGAGTTTCATCAATTTTAGTGAATCAATATTGAGGCTTGAACTATTGTCTATAAGAACCCACATAATATTTTGTTAATTTTTAATGGCCTAAATAAGAAAAGGGGTATTATGAAGGGGACTATGGGACAACATGTCACTTTGGTCAAACATAAGATATTTTATTGGTGATAAATGCCCTAAAAGTACTTGTAATGTGGTTGATTAAAAATCATGTGGGACCTCATATTGTTTAAGTATGTCATACAATATAGTTTGGTGAACATTTGACATACACAAGAGATCTAAAATATAAATCTATGTAAGAGTCTTCTTCACCAAGATCGTACTTATTGAAGTGAAATTTAGCTAGCCAAATTTCATTGCCCCATTTTTGTCATTTTCTATCATTTTTGTCTTTTATTTTATTTTTTGTATTATTTAACAAGATTCCATACCCAATAGATAAGCATCATGGTCAACTAATCCATCATTTGTAAATTGAACATTTGATATAATAGCTTCTATGGGAAATTTGTTGGATTAATTACACTATTAATTATTTTGTAATGAGTTAGCATTATTTAAATTCACTAAATGAATATATTATTTATATTCATTAGGAATATTAATTCTTTTTATAATTAATATTTTTGTTGAAATGTAAATTGAAAAAGTTCATTAAAAATTATGATTTCCCAAAAAAAAGAAAATAAAAAAATGGGAAAATAAATAACTTTTCAACTTTGAAAGGGTAGATTGTACAAAAGGTAAAAACCCATATTTTATATAGGTTCTTTTTTTTTTCTCTAGCTCTTGAAGTTAGCTAGTTGTAATTTTTTATGGAGCCATGTTATTTCAAGATTTGAGCAATGAAATTCAAGTAAGCGGGTGTGACTCTTAAGGGCTTTTGTATATTTTAATTCTCTTTGTTTACAAATTCATATTTCCAATTTGTGAACAAAGACTACTAAATTTATGCATTTATTTGGTTATGTGAAATAATGATGTTTTCCCAAACTTTGTGTTGAGAGACTCCATGGATGAGCTTCCTTGATTTCTATGTGTTTCTGCATGTTTGATCTCAATGGAACTTCATACCAAGTGTGTTTAATCATGCTTGTGAAGAGACTTTATGCTTATTTGTATTCCCAAAACCCTCATTTCTTCGATGTTTATTCTTTTATGAAAAGGATTTTTATTTCTATTACTTATTCTTGATTTATCCCAGTGGTTCTCCACTATTATCTCATTGTGGGTTTTTCTCCTTTTCTGCTTTTATTTCCTATTTTGTTTATTTTTGTGATTTCAAGTAAAAATTACAAAAAGACACCCAAATTATTCATATTATATGAGGGAACAACCCCTCTCAAAATCAAATGAGATTCACCATTCCTATGGTGATTTCTCCAACTATTAGTGAATTGGTGTCACTTCACATTTGGTGAGTCACAAATCAAGAAATGCCAAAAGTGCCCATTTTTCCACCGATACTACTATTTCTTAATTGAAGGAAGAGACGTATTTAAAAGAAAAATAGACTTATACAAGGTAATTTTTGGATAAATAAATGGTCTTGAAAGATAAAGTGCTCAAAATGGAATCATTATTGAAAGAATCTATAGTACCTTAAAGTGTAACTTTTATATGTCAAGTTTTGACTACACAATTCCAAGGTGGGGAAAGTTTACTTCAATTATAAGAATATAGTTTAAGACTTAGGATAGTGACCTATGGGCATCTTGGAAAATTAATGTTATTGGTTATTAGAAAAGAACCACTAGAGTATGAAGGAAGAGGTAGCAAAATGGAAAGAGAATCACTCTGAGTATGCATTTTTGACAGGAATTGATCTGTATGGTAGATACATGGGTATTGGTGATATGAATTTAAAAAATATTGTAGTTATCTATGAAATAATTGTTATAATTTGATTGGCCTAGGAATCTTGACATTGATTATGATTTAGATGGCTCTAATTGTTCCCTTCATTTTAAGTTTAACTACCAAATTGGTGTTGATTATTACAGTTGTGATTTGGAATGGATATTTATAGATACCCATGTTTATGTTGGATGTAAACGTAATATTATAAAACTCAGTGTCACCACATTATATAAAATCCTAAATGGCATTTCTTAATTACACTCCTGTATAGATTCCATGCCATTTTACATGGTGGAAGTCATAACACCCTCTATCTCTATGCCATTAAGGCATTGATTGGTCTTCTAAAAATGTTCGTAGAGTGGGATATATGACCATGTTCATTTAAAATAACTATGAAATACTACATCAATAGGTTCACCAAAGTCAATGAAGAATTTATTATAATAATGGTTACTTAAAAGAGGTGGTCTTTGTAATTTAAGGATTAGAATAGATGGATTATTTTTATAGGTGGTGGTTGTATCATTTTCATGTCTATTTATTATGTTATTCCATTTTATACAACATTATTGTTTTTATCAATGGCTTTGGGTTTCTTAGATGTATTGGCATGTGCCTATGGTGGATCTTGATCTTGCACCTGATTTTGAGAATATATTTTAGCTAGGCATTTATCTATAAGTGTTTTCTCAATCTATTTACCTTTATCTATAATAAACTAAAGTGTGTTCACACAATGAAGTCTCAAATTAGTATCCACCTTTGAATTCAAATTAGACATGAAAATATTGTCTAATTATTTATTTAGGAGACTATGTGGAAAGTGGTTATCTAAGATTCTCCATCATTGTAGGTAATCAAAAAGTATTTGCCACATATTATTTTACACTAAATGAGTCAAACATGGTCAAATCATGTACTATGTTATAATATAAATGCATTAATTTTTTTTTAGATAGGTCAGGAAAGTTGATGATAGACACTTTTGGTAAGTGTACAAACCACTTAACTCTTATCAACCCAAACTATGTGGAAACATGTGAAGTAAATAGACATTATTTTAGGATACCTCCTTGAAAGCCACAAAAAACTCTTTCATGTGCTCCTTAGGATGTCTATTTCCTTTATATTTGTAAAATTTAGGTTCCTAAAAATGAGATGGGAAAGGTACTTTAAGGATGCTCATGTAGAATGTAAATGGGCATATCTCATTGAATTTTTACTTTTAACCCTAATTTCCTAAATAGAGCCATATAAAAATGTATTTTGTCTCCTAAAATTCTTGGAGAGTGAGAGAGTTCTAGGATATAGTAGGCATATTTTCCTAATTTTTCATAGTGGGATTAATTGATTTGGATAAATAGATTAACTAATATTAAGATAAGTTGGAATGGATACAGTTGGAGCTGAATTATTGGCATTGTTCACCCTATAACTTAGATTATAGTGTTGGTAGAGTATATGTTATTGTTGACTAGTATTAGGAGGTGGATTCATAACACATTGTTAGGTGTGATGATTTTTTTGTTGATATAACATAATTTGTTACTAAAAAGTAGGACCTTATTTCAAATGAACATAGTGTTGGAATGTGGGATTTTATTGATTAGAAGAAGGGATTGTGTATTAATAGGGATTATTGGAGATTAACCACAACCTATTGTCAACATGGAAGATTTGTAATTTGTTAATACACATTAGACTAGGTTTTTTTTAATGAGAAATTATTAAAAAAATTCTATTAAGAATTGGAATAAGTAGGATGGGGGTTAAGAGGAACCTGTTGAGGTTTTTAAAGAACCTATTGTAAATTAGACACAAGTTGACGAGAGTTCAAATGAACTTGTTGTAAACTATAAGAAACATATTTGGAGTGATCACCATATTATTATTACAGACTATAGGAAGGGTGTTGGTAATTTTTTGTAAAATTGATGCAAATTTGGGAACACTTATGGTGGATTTATAACTTGTAACAATGGATCCATGATAGGTGTTTTTTAAAGAAATGTAAAAGGATCTGAATTTGATGGGAGATTAGCCAAAAGATATCATTGTTGTTTCTTAATGGGGGGTTGGCTCCATAGGTGGAGGATTATTTAAAGAAGTAGTGGATACCTTAGTGGCCATATGGTCCATAAGTTGGATAATGAGAATTTATCTATTTTGAAGCAAATATACAAGTTGTCCCATTCCTTTCTTTGATGATTATGAGACTTAACTATAATTTTGTGCAAGGGATTGTTCATTAGTGGAATTTTAATTGAGAGGTAGCTCTTATATTTGGATAGGGATACACACCTCATCTATTTTGAGTGGTACCTCATCATACACAGGTTGATATACTTATTTTTGGTCTTCATTATCTTGTAAATACCCAAATGGATCATAAAACCATTCTCACTCAGAATTAATGTTATATATAATACCACTCCTTATTTATCTAAGCATCTTGGAATCAAATTATTTGTAATGAATTTGAATTGATTTGATATGGGAGTATGTAAATCTTGGTTTTAACAATTTAAAGTGGATTTGTAAAATTGGGAAATAATGCAAAGTCATGTTTTGATTTTAACTGTCATCTAGAATACTTAACGATCAAAGTAGAATATGTAAGTAACATGGTATTTGATTTAAGTCCCAAAACTTCTTGAAGGATTTTTCTTCACTTTTCATTTTACCTACATGGATTTTAGTTAGCTTGTTTAGGGTTATTAGGGTCATTAGGATAAAACACACTTAATGTGTTTTATAATTGTGATTTGATTTGTTACCTTTATGGTGACCTAATATCTCACTATATAATGTACCAACTTTTTTATTTTTGGCTAATGCCTAATGAACATTAATAAAGCTCAATTTTTTTCTACATTCATGCTCTCACCTATCCTAGAATTTTTGTTTAATCTATGATGTTTAAAGATCTTAGAGCAATCTGACATGGTAAAAGAGTTTTAGTCTAATGGCCACTTTATCATTTCCAAATCCTTGGTGATATATTTTACATGCATGTATTCCTAGTAGTTTTCTTCATTTTTTTAGTTTTCATAAGTTTGATGGGATTTCATGAAAATCCATTTAAATTATACAACAGAGTCTCATAGCATAAAATAAATATCACCATCAAATATGAAAGGCATTAAAACCCTAAGATTAACTATACACTTGACCTACATCTATGATAATGATTTATAGCCATTTTTTGAGCGTTTCAAGGTATTTTTAGATATTTCACACATTTTTGTACTACAAGGGTCTCAAATCAAGAATATATTTCTAGGTATTTTGCCATATTTTGACTTATTAAATTTGTTCTTAATATAATTTGTGAAAGCTACACAAAACTTGTAGATTTGGGCATTTCCAACTTTGATGAGTTTTCTGAACCTAAAATGAAAATTAGGTGGTTGGTGGATTTTCACCCTTGTTTAATCAAATCATATATTTTATGGCCCCTAATAACATCATCATTGGGTCTTATGACCCTTTTTCAGAGATCCATCAGGTTTCATCAACCTTGTCTACACTACCACTAGGGTTTAAACCCCTTATCATCACATCTATAAGGCCTTACAACCCCTATTAGCACCTTTTCCAAGTCCCATGACCCTTTCTTAGATGACCATTAGGTGTTTTGACCCATAATTGCATGATGGTTAGTCCCATGACCCTTTCTTGAATGATTGTTAGGTCTTAAAAACCCTACCTACACCATTACTAGGCTATAACACCCTTGTTCATACTTTGTCATGTTTTGACCCTCTTGTTAGCACATGCTTAAAGTTTTGACCACCCTAACAACACTATTATTGGTTTTTAACCATCTTACAAACACTCTTATTAGGTTATTCTAACCTTTCTAGTAGACTTATTGAACTCTACCACCTACAAAAGCATAGTTAGAACTCTATCAACCTTCTTATATACATTGTGATGTGTGTGGGTTTTTACCATCATGCATGCACTCTTGTTTTATTATGTTTACCTTACAATTATACCTATAGACTTTAACACCTATATAATCACACCCTAAACTCTACCAACCTTCTTTTATGCCTTACGATGTTTGTGAAACTATCATATTTAACACCATGTTTTGTCATAGTATTCATTTCAAAATTGGTGTATTTTTTGGATGATGTCACTCCCACATAAATCACACCAATCAAAAGTGGGAGGTGGAAGGATTGATATAATACTTGTCCCTTAGTCATATGGTGTGGTCATGATGCAAACACTTAGCTTTTCCTTTATCCCTTGGTCATATAGAAATTAAGCCCATGGTCATATCCAACCCAAAAATACTTAACTTTTTCTTAAGAGAGGCTTAATTTTTTTATTTTGAAAGTTAATGGATAAAAAATTAATTTTGGGAAATTGATCAAAACATTTCTACCATTATTTACCACCAAACATTTCATATGAGCAAAATTTCAAATGACTATAAATTTTAATTGATAGCTCAGATTTGGATGTTGCTTTATCAAAAAGTCCTTATTTTTTCATGTTCTATGCATTTTTTTTTGATATCTTCAAAGAAACTATTATACACTCTTGGATGCATTATCGATTGAGTTTGATGTCCATCTAGTTATTTTATACTTATGTATAGTTTTCTCAAGATAAATTCTTGGGTGTGTTTGACATCTACAAAAACATGCTTGTATTTGAAAATTAATGGGGGTCACTATGATAGTTATAAGGGGGTACTATTTAGTTTTATGTATATTTATTTTTTGCATTTATTTTTTCCTTTCTATAATAACCTATTTTCTATATTATGGATTCAATTCCTATAAGTCTGCTCACATCTTTTAATTATCACAAATGGAAATCTAGAATGGAAATAATTTTGAAATCCAAGGGTTACCATAAAAATTATAATGGGCACTAATATTTAACCTATAGTAGCATAAATCAAAATAAAATGGTTTAAATATTGTGATAAGTTCCATGGAATTCTTTGTCTTTCCATCTTTCCTAGTCTACTCTTTCACATATAATATTCCAAAATAACTACTCAATTGTGGTCTAATTTGACCACACTATTTGGGAAATAGGTTGTGATGAGAGGCCATAGTATAGATAATTAGTTCATCAGTATGAGCCCAGATGACTATGATACCCTCTGTGACTTCTTCACCAAGTTTAGGCTTCTATAGTTGTAGTTGAAAGAATGTGTAATTTAAAAAAATATGAAAAAAATGTTCTATGGATACTCTCCATATTGGGTCTAGAGTATTTTGTATTTTTTTCCACTTTTCATGACAAAAAAAGTGATCTTGGAGCCACATGGAACATGCCTTATTTAGATACATTTATTGATAACTTGATTTAGTATCAAGATAAGTTAATATAAATGGGAATAGTGAAGTCTTAAAATTATCATGCAATCTATTCTAAGAAAGAGAAGGCTTCAAAAAATAGTGAGAAGAAATAAAGAAAAAAGGATCAAAAAAAGGATGTAGGTTGAAATCCAAACATGAGACCTCTTCCTCAAGTTTCAAGACTAAAAAATATTGGATAAAATTTGGGTTTTTATCAAGAAATCATCATAAAAGTAAATTTTTGAAGAAAAAGATTGACCAATTGACTAAGCTACTCAATAAAAATAGCATCAATGTCCCTTATTCTACTAATCAGTACTCATCAACCCGTGAATCCTCTAAGGAAATTGATCATGGTAAAGAAAATTTAAAATATAATAGTAAGTGGAAAGAAAAGGGAAAGGCCGTAATTTATTTTATACCTCTAACTTCCACATGGGTCATTGAATTTAGTGCTTCACATCACATGTCCTCTTCATAGACAAATTTCAATTACTTGGAAGAATGTGGCATGTATTATGTATATTTGGGTGACAACACTTATAAAAATGTTCTCAAGAGAGTGTCTACTAAAGTGAGTGGTGGAACATTTAATAATTTTATAAGTGTTCCCTCAATATTAACTAATATCCCATTAGTTTACCAAATCTCTCACCTTAGTCTAGGCATGTGAGTTGAATTCACTCTAAATTTAGTGTATGTTAAAGACATACACAATGAAACTATATTAGCATTGGGAATGGTTAATAATCAGACTCAACTATATAAATTATCCCACTTTTTTCCTAATTTTCCTTCAGATGATTCATATTTGGATTCACCTAAACTTGATGACATTTTTGAGCATGAACACACCTCCACTATTGATGTATCTTCTTATAATATAGTTAATTAAAATAGTGATGGGGGAAGACATCTAGTATCTCCTTTTCATATTAAAAATATTTAGGAGTTATTTAATGATCAACCTACCTTTGGTCTATTTCAAACATTATAGGGAATATGTATATTGATCTAGGACACATCATACATAATGCAATCTATACCATTATTAAAAACATTCAACTATACTTTATTTCATCTACTCTTATTGCACCATCATTTCATAGATCATTTGGACCTCCTAACTTTCATGAGGACAATAAATCCTTGGATAGGAATCACACCTTGGTTAAATATCCATTAGGCTCTTGGAAAAATCATTCACTATTCTAGGGTAATCCACTCTTCATTGCATATACTTATGATCCATATACACCTCTAAGAACTTTGTCATATGATACTAGATGGATTCAAGGAGTTGTAGACTCTAGTGGAGATTCTTAGCTCAATTAACTTCTTTTCTCTCTTTTGGAGAGTAGTTTTGTACTATGATTTTTATCATTTTCTCGACTTTATGGGAGTTACATTGTCATTTGGTACCTCACTAGGCCTTGTTTATGGGACCTAATTCTTCTACCCTCCTAAGCTATGCTTCAAGGGGGTGTTAGTGTAGGTTTTTTCTTGATTTTAGATATGACTACATAGTTGTGTTATTACTCAAACTATGCAAAAGTTGAATTGGAATAATTGGTTTAGTGGAAGAATGGGACCATCCTCTAGGGTGTAAGACACTTGTGATCCTTCAGATTAACATAAAGATAAGGTCATATTCATTCTAGTATTAAAAAATCTAATTTAGTATCGACAATTAGGCCTAAAATTGTTGAATAAAAATATATATCTAACCCTAAGTCTAAAACATTTTGAGGGGAAAATAGAGAGGGGTTGTTGAAAAGGAAATAATGGTGATGCACCAAGACTAGATAAAACACCTCTATATGCTTAGAAGAAAAAAGTAGAAATCTCATAGGATGAGAAGAAATCACACAAAATATAAAATGAGAATTTTAATTACATGAATTTTCTGTATGGAGGTTCAAGATGCAATACAACACCAAGTGGGATGATGAATGATCCATGAGTGGTGTCTACATAGATCTATATGCACACATAATACAACCTACAAGAGAAATCCAAGTTCTTCAAAAATATTCTATGGAATGGATGATAAAAAAAGAGACAAAGGTCATCCAAAATCAAATATTAAAAAACCATAGGATGCACATAAAATGAAAGAAGAAAGGAAAGAGGTGAAATCAATTCTCATTAAAACTCAAGGCTTATGCAGTAAAAGGCTCATAGAGGGAAAATTTTGGAAAAATAGCTATATTAAAAAAATGTCAAACATTTTACAATGTAAGACTCAGGTTTTTATAGTTAATGTGAATCACATGGGTAATTGATTATAATTAGAAATATATTTGAGAGGATTAAATTTAAAATCATAAATCTAGAAATAATATATCTAAAAATTTGATATGGATGGCCAAAGGTAATCAAGACTCTGACTGCATCCATGAGGCATGGTGATGATTACCACAAGATTAACCTTGTTATCTTAACACACTCTCTTATTGGATGTACAACAACCAATCTTTAATAGCTCAATGACCACAACTTGATTTTCAATATTTGGTTATAGATATTTTTTAATAACTACCTCAAAATATTTTGTTTTACTTATGTCACTTCTATTTTCAATTTTGCTCCTGGAATACTTTCATGTTATGTTTGTCATTAAAATACTTATTTGCCTTGTATTCTATAGCCATGATATCTTTGTGCTAGTTACATTTGAATTGAATTATATAGATTTTAGCTCAAGTAAATTTACGGTGTCAACTTCAACATTGTAAAATTTGTTTCTCATTTTAACATTCTATGATCCTTGTGCCACCATGATTTGATTTTGAAAATATTATTTTTATGACCATGATATCCAAATAAATTGTAAAATTTAGGTTATTATACTGGTAAAGTCACCACTATCATATTCTTAATTTTAGTAACTTTTTTATTTTCCTTTGTTGTAATATTGGCTCTACTCTTATGGGTTCTAATTTTTGCACTTGACAGCTCATTGGCATCTACGAGCTTTAACTTTGTAGTTCACTTTTATCAAATTCATATCCATGTAGCCTTTGTATTTACACACATATCCTTTATGCTTTTGGCTTAATTTATTTCAAACATCACTTCCTCGGCTCTCTACACTCATTGAAAATGGTCAATGACTCTAAGATTCCATGATTCTAGTCTCTCTAGGGGATCACCACATGGCTTTTGTTTGGGATCTTAGAACCATGGGGAAACTAAATTTTGGCTTCAAATTTTAATTCCCTTGAGATTTTGATATTTTTTTGTTTGAAAACATATGTGCTTTTGTGATTATGAATTATTTTTAAAACTTAGAAACTTTTATAAATAATTCACCATTAAGTTTATATATATTTCATGCTTTCGAGTTTCTACACTTCTGCATGACTTTCACAAATTATTTGGAACTTTTCTAGACACATCCATGTAAAACATTTGACTCATTTATATTGAATAGAATGAAGGCCAAATTTTTAGAATACATTAAATATTTTTTGCCCTTTTGACATAGATCTTTTTATTGAACTTTAACTGAAACTTTTGAGAAGCCTTCTTTGTTGATCCTAAAGCTTTTTGCTAAATCCCAATGCTAGTCTATGATGACAAAAAATGGTCAACATTATAGTGACCTCTATTATATTCTTGATTATTAAGCATGAACCCAATATCCTTATGCTATTCATTGGGTATGGGGTCATTTAAGAAATAAACATACTTTAATCTAGAATTATAACTCAGTTAAAACCTATTTAGCTTACCATTGAATTAACTACACTGAGATTCAACCCTCAATAAAAATAGAAATAAAGGAACAAAATACATGTGTTAAAGTACTTAATGAAATAAAACATCTAAAATATTGTGCCACAAAACTTAGAGAAAATAAAATAGAGATAAACTACTATATACAAGTTGAAAATCATTTCAAGAGTAGTGATTTAGATGGATCCCATTAAATGGGATTAATAAATATTCTCCATTCGTCATCAAGAGCTAAAAAACATTAACATTTTTCATCATGTGATGACATAAGGACCACTCCATATTGAATCAAAATTTGTGTGCTTCTGAGCTTTTTCTCTATCCACATCCCATTTGAGCAATAACTATCCCTCTTATAAAATACTATCACTAGCCTTGTTATCAAAGGTTTTATTAATTTAACTTGCTAAATCTCTAATGTATGCATTTTTTCCCTCTAGTTTCTTTTAACTCCATTACTTCAGTTAGGCTTACCATAATAGTATCACTTTTAATTAGCTCCATCTCTTGGGAAATCTCTAGTGAAGGTAGTTCAAGTGACATAGGCAACCTGGCCTTACTTCCATATACCAACATGAAGGGAGAATAACCTATTTCCTTATTCATCATTAATATTTATACCCATAAGGTTATTTTGAGATGCACTTGCTGGGTCCTCTGATTTTCTTCCATGTTTAAAATGGTGATGTAGATCAGGTTTTTATTGATTGACTCAGGGCAAACCATTACCTTGAGGGTGATAATTTGAGGAGATTCTCAAATAAATGATATGTTTGACTACTCAATCACAAATTTTGGTCCCAATAAGAGCCATAACATTATTTGATATAATGGTGGTTAGAACATCAAATCCAGTCACAATTCCCTCATATATATCTAATATGGATGTTTCATTTACATCTTTGGGTACTACCACTTAGGTCCATATTGAATAGGAGTTTATGGCAATTAGAATCCACTAGTGTCTAGCACTTGAAGGAGGGTTGATCATCTTGGATTGGATGAAGTAAAAGAGATTATAGCCTCTATTTACCTTGAATAAGGCACATTTACTACATATTCTCACCCATATGTGATCATATTTAAATATACTTGGCCAATAATAATTGGCCCTCATTATGTTGACAACAAAGGTTTTGGGTGAATAATGTCCTCCTAAAAATCCATCATGGAACTATTAACCAAATTTTGACCTCAAGTCAAAATTGGTCACCTCCTCTAAGTTTAAAATTCATAGGGTTGTCAAAATATTTTCATGATCTTGTCATGGTCCTAAAGATTTTCATATGGTCATATTTGTTCTCATATAACATTGTCTAAAGTTTGAACTTATATTCACTTGTCTATTCCGATGGGTCAATTACAAGGTCTTCAAATTATCAAACATGTAAAAAGAATTAATATGGTCTAAAGTCATTATAAAACTTTATTAAGGTGTCCTTAATATCATAATATCATTAACTAAGATTTTATTTTACTCTCATATGCAAAAAATCTCATTTTGGCCATATTTTAGCCTATTTGGAAGATTTGTAGATACCATTCCAAGGATAAAATGTTTAAATAAGATTAACAATGTTCTTGATGTTATAAATGGGTTAGATAATGTTTAGGTATAGTCAGAGACTTACAATACATGTAGTTTAATGCCTAAACTAATAAAAAAGGACTCTTAATAAGCACTTGTATGGCCTTACAAGATAAGATTTTAATTGGAAATGGTTTTTAAGTTTCCTTTGGTATACCTCATATCATTTTTGATATTTTTACCAAGTTTCAAGTCAAAAAAACACTTTAGACATTCTTTCTCATTCATTGCTACCTTCACAAGCTCAAGAAGGCAAATTTGAACTGAATGGCATGACTAAGAGAGGAATAGAGAGTTAATAGCTGAAATTTTATCCATTGCTTGGGGTTATATTAGGATTAAAATTAGTTATATTAATAGACATATTTATGGCCTATTTATTATGAAAATTCACTAATAGTAGTAGTAGGTCACTATGCCTTATCCATCCAAGAGGGGTCTATTTATCCACTTTAGAATTTGATGGAGAAGAATAGTTATGAGGGTTATTTTATTAGGTCAAGGAGATAATTTTCAAGGTAATTTAATTAGTTTAATCATATCCATGAGGTCCCTTCAATTTGAGTACACTTATTTTGGTGTATAAGGTATTTCATTAAATCATTTTATAAGCTTTGTTTGTACAAGGAGTTGGTCACTTTCAAGGGTTTCTAGAACTCCATTGTTCATAAAAATCTCATAACTATCCCATAGTTCATTTTTCCTCTCTTGAAAAACATCTCTTTGTTGTTAGTCAACAATAAGTGTCATATGTCTTACTCTTAAAATGCAAATTAAAACTCATAAATGGTATTACAATGATTTGAGTGCCATGTTTAATCTAAATGGTGATAAGACAAGTGTTTGATCTATTTTAGGTGTTTTGAAGTTCAAAATTTTGAATTTTAAATCAAACCATACTCTCAAACAAGGCTTATGCATTGGTTGACTATGTATGCAATCTGTATAGACCAGTTAAGTGAGTTAAAGGTGATATAATGCTTGTCATATGTTCTATGGACCATTGAAGGAATGACAAGAAGTTTTAATGTTTTTATAGTGCCTAGAAGTTTAAGAAATCAAGATATGAGTTTGTATATCCCTAAACAATCAAGTAGATACCTATATCCCCTAAGCCTATAGGTCCTCATTTTGAACCAAAGTCAACCTTAGACCAATAAAATCAAAGATAAAACATGGAGACTCAACTTTAATGTAGATGAAAACAATATTATAACCTATGAAAGAACACCTAGTCACTTAGACAGTCAAGTAAAAGGTGAAACTAAGTTGACAAGTTTCTCAAGGCACTTATAGGACTATGTATAGTATGTATATGAAAGTAAGTGAGAGGTGATTTTAAAATGTCATAAAATGAGTTTTTAGACAATGTTATACATTGGAATTATATTTCTTTTATTTTAATCCTTTAGGCATCATGACATAATGATAAAATCAATTGTTAAGATAAGCTCAAGATCCAATTATCAAACTCTATCCTAGCAGTTACCTATAATGAGGCTTGGAGAGAAGGTCAAACACATAGTGACTTAGTTTGGGTCTTATAAAATAAATATAAAAATTCCATTAATTGTTTTTTAGTCAAATGGGTAGAGAGGGAAGGCTTATAATAGATGAATAAGTCAACATATCAAATAACCATATATGCAACCCTCTAACACCTACATGTTTCTAATTGAACAAATAACATCAAGCCTAAGAAGAGGAGACATAGTAAAATAAGGAGAAGATTTGATCCTAATTTGGGATATCAAAAAATTCAAAATACAAAAGAGGATCATTGAGGTAAGAGTGAGTTCCTAAATGAAAATGTAATTAAGATACCCTTAAAACATCTATAGGCTACAATAAGGATGGGTTGGTTCTAAGCCTAAAGGGGGAAATATAAGTGTATGAAATACTCTGATATCTACATCAAATAAACCAATAGATAGTTAGGTCATTTGAGACCAAAGGAAATAACTTATAATATTGATCAATACTGAGTACAAAGTCTTCATACATAGTTAATCAATATATACAAGTCTGCTTGCTCCTTAAGAATGTTTGTACTTAATTTAATAATGAAAAGTATCATGAGAGGTATAAAGGGATGAAATCCATTTGGTGAACTATTTCATAATGCTATAAACACCTCAATTTAACCTTAAGACCTTATAAAAAGGAGAAAAACTTTAAGACTTAGTCTACACCTAATGAACAAAGCCCACACACAAGCTTGTTTGCCTAGCTGAGTAAACATTAAAATGAGAAATCTTGAGGGAGAAAAGAAATATGAATATATTTTCAAAATTACATTAACCTTAATTTAACCCTCAATCTCTAATGGAAAAATTTATAATGAAGATGAGACTCTGTTTAGGCTTGTAGACCTAATTCTCATATAGGCAAATCCAATAAATCATGAGAGAGATGGAGTTTTGAGGCCTCCATAGAAATAATAACAATTTGTGTGTGGGTTAATATGCTAATTATGAGTAGTAAAAGGCATCCATGGTCACTTAAATGTCATTATGGAATAAAATATACCCACTATTTTATCTTAGACCTTGATCACTCCATCGATAAGGGGCAATCATGAGACCAAGGATTCTATTTGGACCTAAAAAATAAATCAATATTGTAAAAACCCATAGAAGTTATTTGAGGAGATATAAAGACATATAAATGTTCTAAATTCCCTTGAGGGCTAGCAAGGAGGTGATAAGACTTAAAACCCAAGTCCCATGATCAATACACTAGATGCATGTAGTGGGGTTACAATCACTACCAAATAATCTATAATCATGAGGAGGATTGTTTTGGAGGTGTCTAAACATATCCAAATAATCATATTGAGTTTTGAGGTCCAAAACTCAAATTTTACCTCTCTCAATTTCAAGAACACTAGGTTTGTTGCTTGAGGAACAATTTCACATACTCACACCATCTCTCACACTTTACATGGGAAGATCAACCATTTTTTAAAGGTGTTAGGGTTATTCCAGAATTTTATATAAGTGAAATGAGGTCAAAAGAGGATATACTATTTATGAACAATATTTAAGACCCTAAATAAGTCTTAAACCCTCCTAAATCCTTGATAGTGACCATTCAATCAAATGGAACTCTAATGCACATTTAATGCCAAATTTTTCTCCTAAAACTGTTTGTATTATTTTTAGTACTCCAAGGAGGTTCTCCACATGTACTTTGTCTATACTTGCATTGGTATGGATTACAATAAAATCCCTATTTTACATATTTTTAGTGTTTTTTAGGACTTTTGAGAAGGGGAGAGCTTAATAGTAACTAGATTGTCCTAACTATTAAATCCAAAAAAATTGCACATTATATTCTTAAGGTGGTCAATCAAGGCTCATTTTCCAAGGCAATCATAAACAAGACTAAAATGAGATTAGGTGGTGAGGTCATCTCATGGTTTGCATACTTTCACAGGGTCTCAAGACCCCAAAATTGACATCAATGTTGTTGATATCCTAGGTAGATTTAATAACATGATTTTGGGTGATTTAACACATGTGAAAGAGGTTTGGAGCAATAAAATGGAGTTCTAGGTAAGGAGGCCTAATTGAAGAGAGAATGAAAGGAAGATGAAATGGACTAACACTCAAATTCAAGACATGAAATTTGGCACGGCAATGTAAGGCCATACTAAGTCCTATAATATTCCCTTGGTTTGTTATGACTCTATATATTCTCCTACACAAGGAGGTTTATAGGTTTTTAGGGCTACAAAGGAAATAGGCCTAGTGAGGGACTGAGGAGCAAAATGATTTCTTGGGAGTTTTTCCAGGAACCAAAATGGTTTTCTTAGGTATAATAACATATTTTAATACCATTCATGGAGAAAAAGTGACTTGAAGAAGATGAACATGATTTTTGGGCCACTTGGACCTAACTAAGCATGGGAAGTGAAGAATTTCAGGACACCTATGCACATGAATGATGAAATTTTAGATAAAAGGAGTTTATTAAGGCATGATATGTTTCCATTTATTTATTTTAGATCATTTAAATAGTGAATTCATGATGGATAAGTCCATTTGTCACTATTCTTATGCAAAGAAGGGAAATTTTCAAGAAGCTAGTCAAGGTGTCAAGCCAAGTTGTAACTCCTACACCACATGGAGGGTTAGAAAATATTAAAGATTTAGACACATGTATTTGGATGTTAGTAAAATATTTTTTCATAACCTCTTTATTTTTTGAACTCATGGGAACACTTGTCAGTCTTCTCATAGTATGCCTCCCTCTCTCTCTCTCTCTTCACAATTCTCTATATAAGTAGCTATTTTTGGATTTATAATCAATCCACATCTGGTATTGAAAAGCTTTAAAATTTTGAGTAATATTTTTAAAATTTTAATAAAATATTTAAAATTAGTTTAATGAATCAACTTCTTGTCTAAGTGTGTGAATTAGTTCATAGTTGAATGACAAGTGATAAACATTTATCCTTGAGTTCACCATACTCTTTCATGTTTTGTTCAAGTAGTTTATTCTCTAATAGGTCACATGAAGTTTAGTTATGTTATTATATGTCTTTAAGTTTGAGGAAGAATAATAGTGTCTATAATCAAACCTATTTTTAATCCACTTTTAGAAATGCATTATATCTTACCTCCATGTTGAAATACTTATGTTAAAAAACCTTAGATGTTGAGATCAATTTTGTGAGTCACAATTCATAGCGCAAGTTCATGGTAATATTGTGGAGATTAAATTAGTGCATAAAATCATTAGGTTAGGTTTATCTCTCTCTCTCTCTCTCTCTCTCTCTCTCTATTTCAACAACCTAGTATCATATGTGATGAGCTCATATATATATATATATATATATATATATATATATATGTAAACCTATATATTGAATGGATATCTCCCCTTATATATATATATATATATATGTAAACCTATATATTGAATGGATATCTCCCCTTATATATATATATATATATAAGGGGAGATATCCATTCAATATAGAGGTTTACATATATATATATATATATAGAGACACAAACATACATACATACGTATACATATAAGGGGAAATATCCATTCAATCTAGAGGTTTACCTATATATACATGTACATACATACATACATACACACACACATAGATATATATATATATATATATATATATATATATATATATATATATATATATATATATATATATATGTATGTATGTATATAAAATCTCCCCTCTTATATATATATATATATATTATCTCCCCATGTATATATATAGGTAAACCTCTAAATTGAATGGATATCTCCCCTTACACACACACACACACACACACACACACACACACACACACACACACACACACACACACATATATACATATACATATACATATAAGGGGATAAATCCCTTCAATCTAGAGGTTTATCACCACTATAGAGAACTTATAGGTCTAAGGGTAATCCCATTCATTAACTCAATTTGAATATGCTTGAATTACCTCCCTAAGGGAAAAAAATTGAGTGACAGTAGTTCTAGTGTGCTCGGTGGAAAAATTGTCCTAAGCCATTCTTGTAAAGGTGAATGTTGGCTATGACAATACCATAGTGACACAAGTGTTTCTTAATTAGTATTTGGTTACTCCACTCAAGGTATAACTTCTGGTTGCATACTAATTTATTATTTCTAACTATTTGATGTTTCATGGTCTTTACTAGGTTAATTTTTAATAGAATCAATCATCTTACAAATCCATTCCCTCATCCCAAAATTTCTCTTGAATTTCAGTACCTTGAACCTATCTTGACACTTGAAGAGTCTAAAGAGAAGGAATATTTTGAAGTCAAGAAGATCAAGAGAGTGAAGAGGATTTTGAAGATAAACTAGTTAGGTAACATGCTTTCCCATTTTTCAATACTAAATATCCCATAAACCTTTTTACCTATGATAATATCCATCCCAATGCCATTAAGAGTGTCCCTTATTTCAATGGGGAAGGTCATATCACCTCAAGTGAGCATATTAGAGACATTTCAAACTTCTCTAATTTCTATAATATCAATGAGATTAATTTCATAGTCAAATATCTTTCCATGTTTCTTAGACAGAAATCCATTGATTGGTATAGAACCTTTCTAGGAGGATTCATTACTGCATGGGATGAATTTTTAGAGTTTTTGACTCGAATATTTGACGATAAGAGTGATCATACATAATTGATCCTCTTTTGAATGTCATCTAAGGAGGGCCTAAGGATTTCATGCATGATTTCAATGAAAGGTTCTAAATAACATGGAATAGGATACCACCTCCCATGAGACCCCCTACAATATATATTTTCCTAAACTATCTCAGATCTATTGGGACTGATATAGATGTCATGTTATAGTCTATGGGAGGATATACTTTGCCTAATGCATATAATGTGGCTATTAGAGCTAAGAATGGTTTAATCCAATTCGGTAAACTCCCTCTAAAATTCTTAATGCCTAACATGCCTACTACTTCCCCAAGCCTTGATCCAATTCTAAATCCAAATAACAAGTCTAAATTTTCTCCAAATCAATCAGATGATACCATTAATTGGAAAGCAAAATATAAAGCCTTATAAGCCTTAACTAGGAAATCAAATCAACATATTGGAGTTTACCAAAACTCCTACTATTACCCTCCACAAATAAATATAATCCCACTTGATAATAATGGCCAAGGGAGGGTAAAAGGTCAGACTAATTTTAATAGGTCACCTAATGTCTATGATCCAAAATTTTCTCCCAACTCAAGAGTCATTGTTCTAGTCTATAAAAACCTAGTTCAAGGAGAATAATGGCAAAATTCTTAGGGGCAACCTCAACTTAAATTCATGAATTTTAATGAGGGATAAGTTTAAGCCTTAATGGATCAAGGAGGGCCTAATCCTCACTTGACATCAGAATATGATATATTTATGCAAGCATAATCAAATAGAAAGTGTATCAATCAATGAACAAACCTTATCAACTTCCAAGTGAAAGACAATTTTGTACTAAATCAAAGAAAATCAATTGTAACCAACATAAGGTCAAAGAAGATATATTTTTTAGATGTTTAAAATTTGGATAAAACTCAAAAAAATTCCCCTTTCAAAGAAACAAGGTATGGATGCAAATGTGGAAGCTGTTACAAGTCCTGGACCTATTCAAAATAAGAACTTTGGAAGGTTGGTCCAATCTTCATTTCCTCAATCTCAATGTACTTCATTTAATTTTATGATGAAATAAAAGGATAATGTCTATTATTTTAATATTATTGAATCTTTGAAGAATACAAAGACAAGCATATCTGTTTTGGAGGTAATCCACATTCTTAGTCAAAAAGAATTACTCCAAGAGCAGTTGTCCCAACTCCATATAAATACCCAACCATCAAATCATATTGGTGTATCCATCAAAAATTCACCTACTCATATTACTAAAGCTTCCACCAAGTTGTAAAATCCCCCACATGTTTATCTTATGCTCATTTTGGGAGATAATATAGTTCATAATTGAATTATTGATAGTGGGGAAAGCACTTTAGTTATGCCTCAACTAGTTGTAAACAAGTTAGGCTTGAATTATGAACCTTGTAAAAAAGGAGTGTTTTAAATTAATAGAAAACTAACCATGAAAATGAGTCTCATCAAATATTTTAAAGTGTTCTTATATGACTGACCAAGTTATGTAATTTTATAAGACGTAGTAGTGGTCAATCTGCTTACACACGTTGCCATTTTCCCATTAAGAGAATTCACTACCAAGATAGGAGGGTAGGTTTTTGATGATATATATTTCTTGAATTTTAGAATGAGGTATGATCTAAGGTTACCATAATAACATATCAATTGTCCAAGTTCCATAATGAACCATATGTAGAAACTAGTTCCAATCTAAATTGCACTATCAATGAGAAAGAAGAGAATGCCATATATGGTGGAGAATCTTCCAAAATTGAAGGTATTTATGATATATTATTAGATGAATATGGTGTTGAGACCTATGATTATGATCCTTATGTTGTGATTAAATAAGTATGCCTTGGCACAAATATCATTCATGATTAGGGTGATGAACATTCTAAGGTAAGTCTTGATGGTCCTCTTCAATAAGCTATAATGGGTAAGTACTATCTTTATATGGATGGTGATGATAAGTCTCCAAGTTTGATACATCATGATAATGAGGAAAATGGTAAAATTATGCCTATTTAAAATGAAAAAGTTCGTGAGTGTATAGTCACGAAGAAGAAGATGATCTATGACACTAATCTCATGTTATAGTTTATGAATGTGAACAAGGCTACTTTCCTTCCTAAAGAACATGAAATTGATAGTAAGGTTAGTAATTTAATTAATGATCATGAAGAGTGTAAAATTATTGTCAATTAGGTTTTAGTATTGAAATATTTCAATCAAAATAAATTAAAAGTTTGTGTGATTGAGGAGCAACCTAGACATCAATCTGATATGAATTTAATTACAAACATGTTTATCTAGGAATAAGACAAGTATGATGGTCCTACATATCAAGTATATTATGGTATAGATTAAGGTGAAGCTTATAAGGTTCCCATGATTCCAAAGAATCAAGTTGATAAGCATCAAATGAGTATAAAGGAGACCATGTAATCTACACTATCAAATAGACCTTGAGAAGAGCTAAAAGGACCATTCAATGGAGTTTCAAGCTATTCACTTGTATCTAGAAGAGGTCCCATGAATGGTAAGTCTTTTAATCACCTTCAAAAGGAATTTTTATTTGATAAACATCCATACTATGGTGACTTATTCTCATGGATCATCTGTGACTCAAAGAATATTATTTTTCATCTTGGTTAAAACAAGAGGAATTATTTCATCACCTTGAACATGATTTGAGGTACATACATAGGTTAGGTGTGTTGTTTAAGTATTTTATGTGTGGTTTTCCATAATTTCCTTTATAATAGTTTATTTTTTTCTTATTGTGTGTTTAGTGTGAGTTTGAATTCTTTAGAAGGTCTATCAATTTCATATTATAGCATAAGAGTGACTCCATTGCCCAATGGGAGAACAAGGCTATTGGTCTATTATCATTACAAACATGCTACCCCCATGAATCACCAATTCAAAATTTGTCACCCCCTCTAGGTTTAAACTTTATAAGTTTTTCAATATCTTTTCATGGTCTTGTTAGGGTCTTGTCATGGACTTAAATGGTCCTAAAGAGTTCCATATGGTCATATTTGTTCTCATCTAGCATTGTCCAAAGTTTGGTATTATGTTCACTTGTCTAATACTATGGGTCAAATGCAAGGTATTGAGATTATCAAACATGGTAAAAAGATTAGTATGGTCTAAGGTAATTATAAAAGGTTATTGAGGTGTCCTTAATATCATAATATCATGCACTAACCTTTTATTTGAATCTCATATACAAAAATCACATTTTGGCCTATTTGGAAGAGTTTGACGTATAATTCCAAGGAGAAAATGTTTCAATAATATTCCCAACATCCTTAATTTTAGAAATGGGTTAGATAATGTTTAGGTATACAGAGATACTAACAACATGTCCTGTTAAATGCCTAAACTAAGAAAAATGATACTTATAAAGTAATTAAATGACCTTGCAAGATCATATTTTAGTTGGAAATAGATTTTAAGTGTCCCTTGGGATCCTTTAGATAATTTTCCATATTTGTACCAAGTTTTTGGTCTACTTGAAACTTCAAACATTCTTTCTCCTCCATCACTACCTTTAGAAGTTCAGGAAAATAAATTTAACTAAATGGTATGGCTAGGAGAGAGAGAGAGAGAGGAAGAGTTACGAGTTTAAAATTTGGAAATTTTAAGGGGTAATAGTAAGATTGAAATGAGAGGAATTAGTTTACAAATTTAAGGGCTCCTATTTATAAATAATTACTAAGAATGAAATTAAGTCACAATGTCCTATCCATCAAAAAGGGATATGTTTTTGCATCTATTTATCCACTATAGAAATCAATGGAGAATAATGGTTTTGAGGGTTAATTTTATAGCTTGAGGAGATAATATTAATGTTGATTTCATAAACTGGCTCATGTCCATAAGGTGCCTTCACTTTAAGGAAAAGTATCTTAGTGTACAAGGTGTTTCATTGAATTTTATTGTAAGTTTTTTTTGTCTGAGGTGTTGGTCACTTTTAAGGGTTTAAATAACTTAATTATTAATAAAAAAATATCCTCACTATCTCATAGTTCATGTCATCTCTTCAAAAGGATATATTTATTTTTATTCTCTGATAAGCATCATATGCCTTGATCTTGAAATGCATATTAAATTTCATAAATGGTCTTCTAATGATCTGAGTTCCATACTTGATCTGGATGGTGATGAGACTAATTTTTGATCTATTTGAGGATTTTTTAAATTCATGTTGTTGAAGTTTCAATCAAGACATACTCTCAAATAAGGATTTTACAATGGTTGACTGTGTATGCAGTCTATACAGACTAGTTAAGTGAGTTGAAGGTGACATAATTCTTATCATATGATATATAGACCATTAAAGGAATGAAAATAAGTGTGTAATGGTTTGAAAGTGCCAAGAATTTCAAGAACTAAAGAGGTGACTTTGTGTATCCCTAAACAAACAAGTGTAGACCTATATGTCCTAAGCCTGTAGGTCCTCATTTTGAACCAATCTCAACCTTAGACCAATAAAATAAAAGATAAAAAATGGAGACTTAAAATAAATTCAGATGAAGATAATTATCTAACCCATCAAAGAACACATAGTCCCTTGGAAATTCAAGATAAGAGTGAGACTAAGTTGACAAGTTTCTCAAGGAACCTATAGGACTATGCATAATATGTATATGAAAGAAAGTGAGAAGTGATTTGAAAATTTCATTAAATGAGTTTCTATACCATGATATATAGTGGAATGATATTTTTTATTTTAATACTTAAAGAATCATGACACAGTGATAAAAGTAATCTTTAAGACAAGCTCAAGATCTAATTGTCAAACTCTCTCCTAGCAGTCACCTAAATTTAGGCTTGAAGAGAAGGTCAAACACATAGTGATTGAGTTTGGGCCCTATTAAATAAATTAAAAAATAATTATAACTATTTTTAAGTCAAATTAATATAGAGGGAAGGTTTGTAAGACATGGTTAGGTTAACATCTTAAATACCCATATACGCAACCCTCTAGCGCATACAAGATGTTAATTAAAAAACTAGCATTAGGCCTAATGAGAGGAAAGATAGTAAAATAAAGAAAAGATTTGATCATAATTTGGGATGTAAAATAATTCAAAATAAAAAAGAGGATCACTGAGGTATGAGTGAGTTCTTAAACCAAAATGTAGTTAGAATACCCTAAAAGCATCTACATGCTACAATGAGGATAGGTTGGTTCTAAGCCTAAAGGGGAAAATAGAGGTTTATGAAAGACTCTAAGATATAAAATAGATTAAAAAATATATATTAATTTCATTAGAGACTAAAATAAATTGGTCATAATAATTATCAAGACTAAGTCCAAAGTCTCCATACATAGTCAATCAATACATATAGGTCTGCATGCTCCTTAAGAGTGTTTATGCTTGATTTAAGAATGAAAATTATTGTGAGAGGTATAAATATATTAAATTAATTTTTTTAATTATTTAATAATGTTATAAAAACCTAAATTTCACCCTCATACCTGATAACAAAGGATAAAAATTTCAAGACTCAGTGCAGACCTATTGATCATAGACCACAAACAACCCTGCTTGCTTGGTTATGTAAATTTAAAAAGGAGAACTACTAAGGGAAAAAATCCATTTTATAATGTTTTAAAAATTATATTAAACCTAATATAACCATTATAATCCATTATAAAAAATTATATTTAATATGAGACTTTGTTTAGGCCTGTAGGTCTAATTTTCATACAGATATATCTAGCCAGTTATGAGATATAGAGTTTTGAGGCCTCCATAGGCACAATCACACTTTTTAAATGGGTTAATAGGATTTTTATTAGTGTTAAAATATATATATTTTAAATTAAATTTCGTTTAGGTAGCAAGTATACACATTATTTTATCACGGGCCTTACTCACTCCATTGGCAAGGGGCAATCATGAGACCAAGGGGTCTTTTTGGACTTAAAACACAAAACAAGATGTCAAACACCATGTACGAAAATTTATGAAATTAAAATAAAAATCAAATTTTTAAATATTTTTATGTGGAACCAAACCTTATTATTTAATTCTAATGCCCTTGAGGGCTACTAAGGAGGTGACAGACCTTAAATCCCAAGTCCCTGAGAAATACATCTTATACATCTAGTGGGGTAATAATCAATAAATAATAATATTTAATCATTATTAGTATTTTTTATATAGGTTTATAAACCTATATAAAAAATAATATTGTGTTTGAGGCCCAAAATTCAAATTTAACCTCTCTCGAGTTCAATAACACTAGGTTTGCTACCTGAGGAGCAACTTGACATACTCACACCATCTCTCACACTGTGTATGGTAGTTTTAGACATTTAAAATATGTTTTATGTCATTAAATAATTCTATACAAGTGTAATGATGTCAAATGATGATATTTTATTTATGAAAAATCCTTAAGACCCTGAACAAGTCTTAAACCCTCCTAAAACCTTGATAGTGACCAGTCAAGAAAAATAAACTTCTATTAAAAATTTATTGAAATTTTTTTATCTCTGAAACCTATTATATTTTTTTATTACTCCAAGGAAGTTCTCAACATGTAATTTATCCATAATTTTAATTGTATGGATTGGAATAAATGCCTAATTTTTCATGTTTTTTAGTGATTTTTAGGTGTTTTAAGAAGTAAATAACTTCAAAATAATTTTATGAGGTCATTTGGGATGTTTCATTGGTATAAAATAACAAAAATATCCATATTATATTTTGGAGGTGGTCCAACAAGGCTCATTTTACAAGGCATTCTCAAACAGGCTTAAAATTAGACTAGGTGGAAAGGTCATTTCATGGTTTGCATACTTCAATAGGGTTTTAGGACCCAAAATTGAAATTAAGTCTGGTTATAATATATTTAATGTGAATAAAATTATTTTTTATGATTTAAAACTTTTTTTACAAATTTGGATCAAGAAAATAGGGTTCTAGGCAAGGAGTCTTAATTAAGGAGAGAGAAAGTTAGAAAAATAGACTTCCACTCAAATTCAAGACATGAAATTTGATATGGAGATGTAAGAAAATATTAGTTAATATAATAAACCCTTATATTTTCATTACCATCTATAAATTATCGTTTACAAGGAAGTTTACAGGTTTTTAGGGCTATAAGGGAAATAAGCCTAGTGAGTGCTTGAGGAGTAAAATGAGTTCTTGGGAGTTGTTCCAGGAATGAAAATGGTTTGTTTAAGGGATAATAACATATTTTAACACCATTAATGGATAAATAGTTACTTTAATAAGATGAACTTGAGTTTTGTACCACTTGGACCAAGCTAGGCATGGGAGATGATTTTCAAGACACTTATACACATAAATGATGGAATGCTAGATCAAAAGAGTTTATTAAGGCATTATAAGTGTCAAAAAACTTTTTTGAGATCATTTCATGTCTAATTCATGATGGATAGGTCCATTTTCACTCTTATTATGTAAATAAGGGAAATTTTCAAGAAGCTAGTTAAGGTGTGAAGCCAAGTTGCAACTCTCACACCACATGGAAGGTTAGAGCCTCTTTAGGAGTGACACATAAAGATTTGGAATTATATTCATGAATATTCCATAAACACTTTCTTATTGTAACTCATGGAGACACTGGTCAATCTTCTTCTACTATGTCCCTCCCTCTCTTTCTTCACACTTCTCTATATAAATAGCCTCTTTTGGGTTTGTAATCAATCCACATATGGTATGGTGAAGCACTGATAGTTGAGTACCACTTTTTTCCTTTAAAAGAATTATCAAACTAGTTTTGAGTTCTCAACTTCTTGTCTAAGTGTGTGAAGTAGTGCATAGTTGAATGACAAGTGATAATCATCTAACCTTGTGTTCACCTTACTCTTTCATGTTTTATGGAATTAGTTTGCTCTTTAATAGGTCACATAAAGTGTAGTTAGTGTTCTTGTAAGTATCTAAATGTGAGGAAGACAAATAGTTTCTACAATTATATCTCTTTGTCATTTACCTTGATAAATGCATTACATCTTGCCTTCATGTTAAAATACTTATGTTAGAGAAACCTTGGATGTTAAGATCAATTTTGTGAATCACCTTTCATAGTGCAAGTTCATCGTAATATTTTGGATTTTAAATTGGTACATCACCTCATTAGGTTAGGTTTATTTCATTCTTTCTATCTCTATTTTAATTTCAATAAGGTAGTAGCATAGGTGATGAGCTCATATATATATATATATATATATATATATATATATATATATATATATATATATATATATATATATATATATATATATATATGTCATTGGAGTTAGCCCTTCAATCTAGAGGTTTACCCCCATTATAGACAACCCACATGTCTAGGGATAATCCAATTATTTTACTCAATTGGAGTAGGCTTGAAATACTTATTCAACGGTGTAAAACTGAGTGATAATAGGAACATTTAAATGATATTTTTAGTTTGATACTTTTATATACATCTTATAATCACTCCATTGGTGTATTTTATAAAAAACACATCATTGACAACCATATAAGGAATAGATTCAAACTTGAAATATATTATTTTGGATTTTTTAAGCCCTTGTGGATACTCACCCGACTAGATAAAATCCTTCATGCTTTGATTATACTAATTAGGAGGATCCAAATTAGTTTTTTGTTTTTATTATATCATAAGGACTATTTTACCTTCAAATTCTAGGTTAGATTCTAACTATTTACACAATCCTTTTCCCTTTATGAGCCTAGTTATTTTTATTTCAATACCATATTCCACCACCTTAGTGATCCAACTAGTTATTTTTCATTAAAATATCTAATTAAAAAAATATTTTTCACATTGGATGTAGAACTATTAGTTAAATTTTTTTATTAGATAACATGTGTCTAAATTTCTTTAATGATCTAATCATAACCAACACTTATTTTTCCTTGAATCTATATCTTAATTCATAATATTTAATCACTTTACTAAAAAATCATTCCATAGGTGGATCTATTATTCTCCATTACTATTTGGTGGATCTATTCCATAGGTGTAATGGGATAGTGATCCTTAATGGATTCTCTATTTAGGTCCCTAAAATCCATGCACAACCTGATCTCTCTATTTTCTTTCTGACTAGGATTAAATTGGATACCCAAGAGGAGTGTTTAATTTGTAAAATGATGTTATCCTCAATGAGTTTTACCAATTCCTTCCTCATTATTGGTTCTAATTTATGGTTTATAGGCCTTTACTTCTACCTAACTAGCATGGCATTAGGGTCTATCTCAATTGTATGTTGTTTCAAGGCTAGGTAAAAAAATTTGAGATCTTGGTAACTCCATGTAAATATATCACCGTACTTTCTAAAAAATTAAACAAACCTTCTTTTTCCAAGATGAACACATACCTTTTTATCTCTCAAGAGTGTGTCATTAGAAGTTACCACTTGATCACAATTATCTTTCTTTATCATCATGTTCCTCTTTTCACCTTTGAATTGGTCATCAAAGTTGAATATGTTCTCTATCATGAACAATCCTTTAGGTATATTTTTTCCTTTTAATTGGATGATTTGATTCTCATACTGTGTCTACAGCATTGACTAGTTTTTAGTAAAACACCTTGCATCCTCTTGTAAAAAATTGATGATATGTTCATCATTATCAAACACTTGCCAATTATCATCATTATCAAACACTATAAGTCTAAATATAATCTTAAAAAGCTATCATAAATCTCTCATGACATCAATAAGGAGGTCTTATTGAGAGATTACTATCTCAAGCCTATCTACATCAATATTTTACTTCTTTAGCATAACTTGTATGTTGAAATCATCAAATATTTCAAATTTATCCAACACTCTATGTTTATAAGCATTTGGCAGGTTATTCTTAGATGCATTTAGGCTCTCATCTAATTTACAATGAGCACATTTCCCCAAAGACTTGCAATGTCTTGGTTTTTTTCTTTTGTGTTAATTAGATGCCTTAGATCAATGCCTCACATTTTTCCACATTGTTGGTGAAACTAAATTTTAGCCTATATGCATGAAAATATTTATCCTTTTGAGTAGATATCAATATAAAGCCCACATTTTCACTATTTGTACTTTTAGAGCCATCCAAATATCGATTTCATGTGACTCCAAGTCTTCTTGAGTTTTCATGAGGTTTGGTATGATAAATTCAACCTCAATGATGCAATAATTACCTAGTCCTATTTCTTCCATACAATCATATGGATAAAATACATAATGCTCATTAGCCCATTCATCTAGTTCTACATTTGGGACTTCCTCTAGAGGTGTGATAGTCTCATGCAAGACTAAACCATATTCAAGGTCATGCATAGTTTATTTCATGTCAATGGACTCGAGTGAGTATGGATTTATATATTATATACAAATAGGCTTAACTTTTAAAGTCACCTTAGTTCCATATTTAGTCCTTAGCAACATGTGTGACCATTAAAATGAAAAATACCTACCTAGTTTTTTATTAAAGTCTCTTAAAAGATAAATGGAAAAAAGGGGAGGCATGCCTAAAAAATATAAGTCCTAGGTAATGGAGAGGCTAGGAAATGTATTGAAAGTAAGTTTTAATATTTTAATAACCCACATAGTTTTTATAGTTAGTCCATTTATCTAAATAACTCCATTTAAAATTAGAGCATACTTTATAGCTAGTATATCAAATATCTTCTTAGGCATGACTATGCTACTTGTACCTAAATTAATCATATAGTTATGGATGAGGTAATTACCTATGATCATGGAGATATAAAATGGTAGTCACTTGTTGATTTTACTAATCTCTCCTTCCCTTGGTTGACACAGGCTTGTGGAAATGGCTGGAGAGGCATTTGTTTGTCTATGAGGATGAAATATAATCAATGCTTCTTATTATAAATTTGGCCTCTCAAGGCCAAATGCCAATCTCTATAACTAAAATAAATTCATGGCAACCTTATATGCCTACAAATAGTTTTATCCTAAGTTATGATGTCTCCTAATTTCTTCTTAAAGTCATTCAACACTCTTATAGATGTCATTAAGTCTGTTTGTGATCACCATATCTCTTAGATGTCCTAGGTACTTAGGTGATGTGATTGACCATAATGTCTTTCACTATCAAGTGAAGGGATTAGGTCTCAATGTCTTGTCATTGTCTTGTCTCTATTTCAAATGGTGTTAGGTAGCCTCATGTTGTTTGAGTATTTTTGAATGTTTTTGAAAATGGATTGAAGTGATCTTGTGATCTAGAGTGCCTTAATAAAGATGGTTGGAGGTGGAAATTGATGACTCATTATGAGTTATGGTGTAAAATAAGCTTCGAAAGGTGATGAAGATACATATAATCCTAATTGAATCTACTTTGGAAAGTTAAAATGAATTCTTCATGATAGTCACTGATAAATATCTTTTAAAAGCTATGTGTATATGTAGTCATATAAAATTAAAAAAATCAGTAAATTGAGTGTGGATAATGACAGCTAACCAATAGTTCCCTCTTGTTTTCTCTCATGACCCTTCTAGGAAACTTTTCAATGATTCCTAATCATCTGTAGGATTTCAAGACATCATTCTATCTTAGTCAAGACCCTTTTTCCATGTTTATTCCATCCCCTTAAGTTTTGTGCCTTTAGGATAATAGTGACCAACTTGGAATATAGTTCTAGACCATAGGGTGTCCCCTTTTTGGTGCTCCTGTCCAATTACATTTTGAGCCTAGATTACCATTTTTTATTTATTCCTTCTCTTCATTGTGTTATCCTAGCATGATTTCATTTAAACCATGACAAATAGATCCCTATATAATCCAATTTAATATAATTTGTAAAGGGTTGACAAATATCACTAAGCAAGCAAGAATACAAACAAGACTATTCAAGCAATTTTCCCTATTCTATATAGATAGCTAGCTAATACACGTACAAGCTCATTAAAATCCTTACACTATCCCTTAACCACCTCAAACATATCTAGTTTTAGCATTTATTTCATTCTCGTATCACAATTTAACTAACCACTTTCAATGGGAGAACTACATATTGCTTGATCCCTCTTCAGAGCATTAGTATGTAGGTAGTGTGCCTACACATAGGGAGTGAAACATGTCCAGTGCATCTTACACACACTACCGCCCCCCCCTCCCTCAAATTTTATCAAATTCTTATTCAAGCTTACTGGAGCCCTAAGATTAAAGATAAATCAGCTATAGAATGAGCCCCATTTGGAGTTAATCTTTGAAATTTTATAGGCAATGTCATGCAAGATTGGCAGACAAAACCCAAAAATCTTAGACCTTTGTGACTAGTTTGGATAATAGTGATAAGAAGATGACTATATCACTAGACCCAAAAGTGTCATGTTTTTTGTGCTCTAATCCTTTCACTGAATGAAATTTAGATCTAGGTTCCTAATATTGTCTTAGTCATGCATAGTCAATATCATCCTTTGTCTTATTCAAATCAGCATAGTTCCAAGCTAAGTTATATTTCTCTCTATATATTTTCTATTTTTAGAAGGTCTAAATAAAAATCAAAATTAACAAATTGATATGTTAATTAGGGCATAATTATTGACTGATTTACTTTACTCAGACTTTTAACTAAATAGGAATAAAAACCTAAATTATTCCCAAAATTGTTAAATCATTTGGTGAACTTAACTTACTTCATTTGCACATAAAAACACTAGGGTACATTTCCTTCTAATTTTTCATGTAATTTTATAATTATTTTACCCGCATAATAAAATAAAAAATTAGCATTAATTTTTTTAATTTTGCAGTAATTTTAAAATATTTTTCTTTCAAAACCTACTTGTCCACACTAGGTCCCAGTAATTTTCCAATAATTTTTGAGTCATTTTATGAATTTTTACTAGCATATCTAAATTAAAAAATCCACTCAAAATTTGAAAAATCAATAGAAATTCTCAAAAATATTTTTCTTTTCAAAACCCTAGCTATGTTTACTATATCCCAGTAAATCACTAATTTTCCAATAAATTTCTAATTTTTTACTTGCATATTTCACTCAAAAATCCACTCTAAATTTGAAAAATACATATTAATTTGTCAAAATATTTATCTTTCAGACCCTAGTTGCCTATACTAAGTCCTATTTCTTTTGAGATATTACCTTACATTCTAAAAATTAGATTTAAAGATTGGATCTCACTTATTTACATATTTTTCTTACATTTCTTTTAAAAAATAAGGAGATCATCATTGGTCCTATCACGTACATGAATGATGAAGTTTACCATATGTTAGTTTAAAGCTTCATTATTTGCATGTCATGCCTAATTTTTATAATAAGGGATGATATTACACAATTCATTGCTAAACATGCACAAAATTTTGATATTCCTTTTGCATGTTCTCTCTCACTCATGTGGAAAAAGTTTCAAGTTTATCATGCTAAACATGTTATAAATGGTATGATTCATGTCAAAATTTTCTATACATTCATGAAAAATTTCATTCTCTCTACCATTTTCTCTGTATCTCTTATATGGAAAATTTTAAAAGTTTATCTTACTACACATATTAGACATATCATAGCACATGTCAAAGTTCTTTATGCATAAATGCATAGTGCCATACTCTATATCCCTTGTTTGCTATATCTCATGTGTAATGTTATCAATAATCATATTTACATATAGTTTATAACTCCACTTACATGCATTCTAACCCATATACATGGTTGTTACCTAGATGTATATGCTTCCCTAGATACTCTTATTTCAATCTCATATTTCATGCAGAGGAAATAAAACCCTTCACCTCCTCTCCCTCAAGAGGGTGATAGGTAATTTACCTCTAACTAGGTCCATGTTATCACCCCTCCAAAAGGTGAGGTAGCCTATACTATTGTTACTAATGCATTTAGCCTATATCTCCTTCAAATCATCTTCAACATATGTGCTTACATGTTTAATTAGAAACAACTAGGATTTTCACTTATGAGACTCTAAGGGATAAAATAACCAATATGCACAAGTTAATTTCATATTTACAAATTTAGAGTCAAATATTGCATGAAAATATCACAACATTAGAAGAAAAAAAATTATAATACAAAAACTTTGAAGGCACCCTAATGCCAATCATGTATATGCACCTTCACTAGGTTAATTGGTTATAATAAATGTTACATATCAAAACACTAAATCAAAACAAAGTAACTATACAACTTAAGATTATAAAATCATTCAAAGATCAAATAAGAGCTCAAGTGAGGTACTATGGGAAATGATTAAATCTATGTTGATCAAACTACCTCCTCTACATTGAGTAAGAAAATTCAGCTATTATTGTGCATATCATAGAATGCATGGGCATCACAAAAATTCATATTTGAAATTTGCAAAACATATACAATAGATAATTGATAATGAGGACCTTATACAAGGTAAATCAGTCAAGGAATCCATAGTGACATAGTAACACCTTCACAAAGGGTCAAATTCAGAAATAGTATAAAAGTGGTTACTAAAGCATAACTCAAAACAACACAAGGATAAAAAAGGAAAATTGGAGTAAGAAAAAATACCACAAGCACAATTAAAGAATAAAAAATATGAAAATCTACATCTCAAAAATGAATCTCAACTTTCAAAGTCGTATGGGTTTGATCAAAAATATCTACACTAGTTTGATTATCAAGGTCAAGGGGTGAGAAAGCATGTTGACGGCATCAATACTCCTATTCTAGGAATTGATAATGTTTGTCACCAAGGTTTGGGATTTATTGAACATCCTAAGGAAAATCATTCAAAAACATAATTTATCAAAGGAAAATATCTAGATACAATAAAAATCAACACTAGCATTCCATTGGCTGAAAATTAAGATGATAACAATGAATAAAATAGTACACGTTATTATAATTTCCAAGATACTAATAATTCAAAGTCATATTCACAACCATTCATTTATACTTCAAAATTACACATGATTCTTTTATTTGATACAAGACAACATGATAAGGAGTCTCCCATGAGACTCATTGATTAGTATAATTTATTCTTAAAATTATTCGTACGTAGTATTTTTATGATTGATTGTACATAGCTCAAAATCTCAAAAATTTAAAAATAGTATAAAATTCAAAAAATTCCAAAAACATTCATATATGTGAAAAAACCAAAACTCTTTCAATTGTATTTATAATTCATGCTTTACATTTCTAATATCATGTTAGATTTACATTTGTTGTTTTATGCTTTGTTTGTTGATTTATCTACATTATCATCTTTCACTTGATCTCCTTTGAGTGTGCATAGTGACATCCACCTATTTTATTTCTTCACTCTACCCACTGAGGGGGCATCCTCCTAAATTTGAGACACATATTGATATATATACCCACTGGGGGAATCTTCTACATGACTACACCATCTAGTTTATGTCATTCCTACACCACACACTCTACTTATCATGTTGATGTACATTATTTACTAACTTTTATAGATTAATAAATTAACATCTCACCAATATATAACACTTGTGTATTTATTAGCATATACCTAATCTTTTACTAACATGTCTTGCATACTTTCTCTCTTAGTTTGATTAGTTAGATGCAATTGTATTTCCATTTATTACATGCTTTACTTTCTTGCTTAGCATAGCTATATTATTTTTATTACTAAGTTCTTATTATGTCTCCTATATGTGCCTTTGGAAATTTTCCAATGTCCTTTACTTTTATTCATTTGTGTGCCTTAGGAAATTTTATATTGTCCTTTACTTGTACTTTTCTATGTGATCGTGGCTTTCATGCCAACCTTGATTTTTTTAATTATATCCATATGTGGCATTCGAAAATGCCTTGTATTCTTGCTTTCTAGTTTGAATGGCATATGTCCATTTCCCTTGTTTGCTTGGCCCATTAGCCACCCTTGTATTTTTTTGTTCTTAACTTGTGTTCTTATTGTTTGATTTCTATCTAATTATTTACAATGACATAATCCTAATCATGCATTATCTTGCTTTCTTGGATTCCATGATGGACATCATGCTCCATCCCTCCATGACAACTAAAAACTAACCAGACTTCTCATTCTAGTTCTAGTTTAGTACATTGTATTACATTGTTATATATATCTAGGCATACCTCTATTGATCTAATAATCTCTCAATATAAACCATATTATATCTTGAGATATCTTGTCATTATAATTTCTATATCATGTATCTTTATAACATAACACACTTTTAGGGCTCCTTCTTCTAAGGATGATCATTTCAATATATTCATTCCTACCCTCAAAAGAGGGGGTAAAAAATAAGTGTTTTATCACAAAGATAAAAAATCCTTACAGTAAAAAGTCTAGCTTCCAGAATAGCTCAAAATGATAATCAAAGGTCAAACTAGGCATAACAAATTATAAAAATATTGATAATTCTAGCATTATTTTTAGTTTTAGCAAAGGAAAACAACACCAAAAATGGATAATAGTGCTATAAACTAGGGTGTCTTATATTTGATGCTCCTATCCAAATAGCAAAAAAACCAAATTTTCTAGAAGTAAGAAAAAATTATGTTTAGCTATAGTTTTACACATTCAGACCAGTTCAGAATCAATAGTTTTCAATACACTTTTAGCTTAGACAATCTATATATAGGGGTCATCATGAAAAACATGAAGGATCTCACTTCCAGTTTTAGATACATTAGTTGGTATAACTTCTAGATCAGAATCCATGTTTCAGACACTAGTTATTAGGGGAAATGTATGTAACACATTGATTTTATTTTCTTTCTAATTTTAGCATTACCCAGGCATTATTAATATTTTGAATTCCTTATTCCATCTATAGGTGGTTGGCATCATTTTGGAGTGGCTTTCATACAATCCTAATATTCACATTCTTGAGTTGTTGAGTTCTTGAGTGGCCTCCATATAAGGCCAAGTTTCTAGTTTTAGAGTGGCTTTCATACAATCCTAATCTCAATCTTTCGAAGTGGCCAAGAGTGGCCTAGTTTCTAACATGTATTTGGTTATCCGTGCTAACATTGTTAGATTACAAATCACTCATGGTATTCAAGAGCCATCTCATTCGACACACATTAATACCGGTATTAGTTTATAGCTTCACTTCATGGGGAAATGATGGATCCAAAGGACTAGCTAGACTTTGTATTCTTGAGTCACCTATTTAGAGGGATTAGACACATATTCTAAACATTTATTAGCACATACATGATCTTTTAACTTCACTTAGTAGGCAATTATGGAGCCAAAGTGATATCCTTTGCATTTTTGAGCCACTCTTAGGGAATTGAGAGCTTATCTCCATTCATGATAATACTATTGGTACAACACCTTCTAGTATTACTTAGCATATTCCAACACCACAATAGGTTGTGTATTAGTTTGCATATCAAGTGAGGTGTATTCATTCCTTTCTCTACCTCTCTCTCTTACCTAGATTTGTACATTTTTATTTTATATATAGTATCTAGTAAGAACTAATTTGCTATTTGTTTTTCTTTTCAATTCATACTTCACAGCGTGCTCTCTCTATCACACCCAACATCACAATAGATTCATGAACTTCACCCTTATAGGTAAGTTTACATACACTTTCTATTTTTCCTTTACCTTAATATTTTTATTTATTTTATCACTATAATAAAGGAGGATAAAATGTAGTCATATAAAATGCAAAAATTGGTAACTTGAGTGTGGTTAATGACACCCAATCCATATTTCCCTCTTGCTTAATCTCATGACCCTTCTAGGCACCTTTTCACTAATTCTTAATTATCTGTAGGCTTTCAATACCTAATTATAGCTTATCTAAGACCCTTTTTCCATGCTTATTCCATCCCCCTAGGTCTCATACCCTCAAGATAATAGTGCCCAACTTAGACTATAGTGCTAGACCCTAGGGTGTCCCCTTTTTGATGCTCCTATCTAATCACATTTTGAGCCTAGATAACCATTTTTCCCTTATTTCTCTTTTTAATTATGTTAGCCTATCATGATTGAATTTAACCCATGACAAATAGATCCCTATATAATCCCATTCAAAGATCATTTTTAAAGGGTTTTAAAATGTCACTAAGTAAGAAAGAATACATGTAAGACTATTCAAGTAATCTTACTTATTCTCTACATACAATTAGCTGATACACTTACAAGATCATTCAAATCCTTACACCAACCGTTAGCCACCTCAAGCATATCCAATTTTAGATTTTTTTTTCATTCTCATATCACAATTTCACTAAGTACTTTTAAAGGGATAACTACATATGGCTTGATCCCTTTTCAGAGTATTGGTATGTAAGCAGTGTGCCCACACATGGGGTGTGAAGCATGTCTAGTGCATCTTACACACACTATTCCAAATTTTCTCAAAGTCCTATTTAGGCTTATTGGAGATCTAGGATCAAAGATAGACTATATTTAGAAGGTTATTTTCTAAGAGTTAAGCTTCAAAATTTCATACGCAGGGTCATACAGTAGTGGTAGACAAAATCCAAAAGGCTCAAACCTTTATGACTAGTTTAGACAATAATCAAAGGAATAAGACTATAACACCAGAACTTAGAGTGTCTTATTTTTAACACTTCTATCTTTTCATTGAATAAAATCTAGATCCAAGTTGTTGATACTATCCCAGTCTTGCTTAGTCAATATCAGACTTCATCTCAATCAGATCAACATAATTTTAAGCTAAGTTATATTTTTGTCTATTTATTTTCCATTTTTATAAGGTCTAAATAAAAATAAAAATTAATAAATTAGTATGTTAATTGGGACATAATTATTTATTGATTTAATTTACTCAGACTTTTAATTAAATAAGAATAAAAACCCTAATTATTCCCAAAATCGTTAAATCAATATGATTATTTAAAAGTGAAGGTTTTAGCCTTTAAATTAAAAATTTTAACATCAAAATTCTAAAAAATCATTAATAAAATATTTAAATCACCCTCATGTTAATGACATTACTTTAGTCAAACATTTTATGGTTTGAAATTGTCCCTTCAACAAGTCTTGAAGGTTGTTTAGCCTTCAAAAGAGCTCCCACATGTTAACACTTTCCACCTTTTTCTCTCCAAAAAGTTTTCCTTGTTTGAATATTCATTTTTAATTGTGCTCTTCCTCATGTTTCCCTAAAATGGTGGTTAAAATCTTAAAGTATGGAGGAAATACAAGAGAAAGAGTATTTTCATGTGTTTCTTGGATAATGTATAGATTTGTATGAACTTTTATGTATAGGGGAGGTCAAGAGATTTAAGGTGGATTCATGTTAGGTATTTTAGTGTATTTTTATGGAAAAATAATGTCAGACAAGCTCAAAACTATTCCTCTTACTCCATCGAGATGTTTTGCATCTTGGTAGAGCCCTTCAAGTTTCTAGATGGTATGTCTATGGTAGAGAATGTCAGGATGTAAATTTTTGTGAAAAGGAAGGGACCCTAGATAGATTACATCTCTAGGAAATTGTTCTTATTTTGTCTCTCTCTCCTTTATGAATAATCCTTAACAAGGTAAGGTACTCATAATGCATTCTACATTCAGGTAGGGAACCAGTTTTTCATGTTTTCTCCTCTGTTGAGCATGGTGATAGAGAAATGAAAATTTAGAGATATTTTATAAAGTTTACACCACCTTCTGAGATCATTATATAACCTCATCTCACACATGTGAAGTATGTATATATATATATATATATATAGATATATACATATATATATATATACATACATATATATATATATACATACATATATATATATATATATATATCTGTATATATATATATATATATCTATATATATATATATATATATATATCTATATATATATATATATATATATATATGAAGGATACACGCACTTCCAATTCTATAGTCTATAGGTAGTTTGGATGGTTGTATGGTTCATGGTGGTTTTAGGATGTCAAAACATAGTAAGTGTCTATATAAGAGGTTTCATTCATATCCATATGTACTTATTTATGTTTCTAAAAATTCATCAAAGTGTATGATATAATAGAAACCATCAATATATCCTCAACATCCTCACAATCTCAATTTAACATATGTTAACTTAGTATGTGATATCTTATGTTCATTATTTCATCATGTATGTTACTTTAAGAACCTCAAAAATGATGTATCTTATTAAGACATATGCATAAGGTGTCTAGCATCATTTTTGGATATATTAATATTGTATTCATGTTTCTTTCCACTCCCCTATATTTCCTTATATTTTCATAACTTTCACACTACCATTAAACCATTGTATAAGCTTATCACTTCATATACATTCTTAGTTTCCATATCCCATTATCATCATGCATATCAGTATCAATATATACATCCACATCATGAATCCAATATGTTGGAATTATTTAGGGTTGTTAGTGATCATCACCATCATAGTTTTGAATATGTATATATCCTTATACTCTACTATAAGGGATAAATAATTACATACAAGATGAAAGTCAACACCTATAGTCAATAAGTATAGTGGTAGTCTTGAGACCTATTTGAATAATAAGGTCTAGTTGAATACCAAATGCATAGTTGGTTTAATTTTTATATCCTCAAGGAGATAGATCAAGTGGATACAAGATAACAATATTATTTAGCTCAAGAAACACCTTAAGAGAAGCTACAACTAGCTTATAAGTGATAGACAACCAAGTGTAAGCAAAGTTTTATCTTGTGAATTAGTTTGAAGTGAAATTGTGATATATAAAGCATGAATATATTTTTAACCTAATAAAGACTCTAAATAATTCCAATCCATTAAGGAGGTTGATATTGAGGTATCAACCCAAAACACACATTCAACATTTCAAAAGACACCTATAAGTACTAGGTACAGTAATATGTACATAAATAAAGACAAGTGTTTGAGATATTGGTAACATATATAATCAATATTTAAAACCTATTTATAAATTTAGCTAATTTCAAATATTTTAAATGACCTACTAATCATGGGAAGGACCTAAAACATAAAACACATTCAAGAAAGTAAGATACAATATTCTTATTCTTAAGAGCCCTTGATTTGATTAAAGGATGACAAGGACTATGGTTATGTTTGAGGGAGTAGGATAAATTTCACGATGATTTATAAATTATAGTTAACACCCCTAGACCATTAATTTAACTCATCGAAATGAAATGATTAGAGTACAACTTGAACCTATTGAACCTTAAGAGACCTTGTACACATAGTCAATGCATATAGATAGTCTTCAGATAATTTGAGGTTTGAAGCCTCTATAGGTGTAGTTACATCTTAAAAATTGTTAAATATAAAAATTTTAAGTATTTAAATGTGTTAATAACATCCCTAATGTCATATTAATAATGGAAACAATCACGGTTTTGTCATAGAGCTCATATAGTCTACTAACAATCATTAATGAGATATAATTAGCTATTTAGAGGTTTAAAGAGAAGGTAGATATATTAGAATTCATGAAGGAGTTTTTAGACAATAAATGATGATTATAGTTTCTTTATATGCTTTTTAGGGTTGATGTCAATCATATTTGAAGACAAAATGCCCTTGAGGAATAGCTAAAGAAGGAAGACTTAAGGTAAGCCTATTTGCTCCAATTAGAGTTTTGTACATACTTGGGTGGTTATTGAAGATAAGGTACCTAAAATGGGGGTTTAAAGTCTTTTTTTTTTTTTTTTTTAGAGTGATAATAACCTATAAGTCATATGAGAGAAAACCAAACTCATGTCTAAGGGTTATACAAGCTTGACTATGTGTAAACCTTAAGCAAGGGAGATAAGGGTATAATGGTAATAGATATAAAATAAGGTCTTAGGTAAGATAATATGGAGTTATATATCTATAAAAATAGTAAAAAATGGAAAAATAATCCTTCTAAAACACCCTAATACTACTAAACACTCAAACTTAATAAACTAGTAGAGTAACCTACAAACACAATCATGAGATAACGAAGATAAAGTCGAGTGTGGGTAGCCAAAGATATTTATAGGGGATGATAACATGTGGGAAATTATGTATTATTCATATTTTTAACCCATATATCACCTACAAGTCACTCAAGCCTCTAACACCCAATAAAGGTCTATTAGGCCTAAAAGCCTATTTTAGGCCTAGAAGGCTTATACCACCATGGAGACACTGTCAAATTACCCTAAGAAAAATGATAATATGAGAAGGTTTAATATATTTTTTCATGTATTATAGAGATGTTTAAAATATGGAAAAGTAAGCAGGAGGTCAATTTGGGTCTCAAAAACCCTATTCAAACTACATACTCTACATAGTCACCTTAAACTACGTACTAAAATGCTCATATTATTCATAGCATAAATACTTTAGGCCAATGATCATAGGGGATTTTAGGCACTCATATTTAATTTAAATACATCATATAAATAGTTAGATTTAGGGGGATAGGTTTATGAACAATTGCTAAGACTATAATCATGATTAAACTACCTATAGAAGACTACAAACACACTTCCCTACATTCATATACTGACACACCTTTTTCAAGGGAAATCAAGATTCTCAATAAATGTTAAGAGGTATATAGAATAAATATACAATGAAATAAGTTTTGGTTTGGAGGTCTATACTTTATGAACCATCGTTAAGATGGTGGGCCTTTAAGACCCTCCTTAAACCTTAAGGTATACCCAAATTTAGAAAAATTGATGTTTTGGTACCCAAATACCCATGAATGACCTGATAAAATATTTAAACATAAATTAAACTTGGAGAGGGTCCTAATCGTGGTTCTGTGTTGTACATAATTGTACAGACCTATCAAAAAATAATGTTTTTAAAGGAAAAAGAGAAGAAAGTGGTAAAAGGTAGTTTAAGAAGATTCCAATCATTGGATATGTTTTTTTTTTTTACTTTTTTCACCTTCTAAAGATAATATATATACAATATTTTTATTTAAAATGCATTTTTGAGTCTCTTCTAATTAGTTAATCTGTAGAAATGATGGACAAGGTGACCTAGTCAACTATTTTGGCAAAATTACAAGTGTCTCTTGCTCAAAAAGGACTATGGTATGATTTAATGTGTTTTTTTCAAGTATTAAAACCATATATTTATATTTTTATAAGGTTTAGTATATGAATTCATGGCCATCAAATGAAAAAAATTAGGCTACTAGGCCTAATTGGCCTAGTAGGCCTACTTAGTCAACAAGTAAAGTTAAAGAATGATGTACAAGAGACTTATAATTGAATGAATGTAGAGTAATTACACCATATAATTTAATCTTTGAAGAAGTCAAGTTTACTTTAAATATCTATTATGGAGGAAGAATTAGTTTCATGACTTGTTTAAATAGCTCAAAAAGAGGATAGATTATTGTATGTTTATGAAGGCCTAGTTATATCTCATTGATGTTGTAACAAGAAGAAGAGAATATTTTTGAACCAAAAAGGGGTCTAAAACTATTTGAAGGAGGTTTAATTAATAAACCATATCTTCCACTACCCAACCTCAATGCTTAAGGAGATCTAAGGGAATCAATGCATGGAGAGTCTTTTGAAGGATTGAGTAACTAATGTAATTGAATCGATGAATGCACTATGATGATGCAAGACCTTTTCCTCTCACCTCTATGCCACTCTACCTCTCCTTATTCTTCTATATATTCAGGGTAAAATGCCTTATTTTGTAATCCCTCTCTTGGGTATTCAGAAACTCTACTAATATTGGCACATTGTAACCTCTGAAGTTAATGTAAAGGACTATTTTTAGACTTGTTGATATATGTTTAGTATGTTATAATTAGTTTTATTTGCACATGTGGTAGTGTCTCTCTATTGGTAGGTCCTAATCTCACATAGTTTTTAGTATATCATCTTATGCAGGTCATATATAGTGTTTCAATGTTAAGTGTCTAGGCTTAGAGTGGAGATTTTATTGGTTAGTGCCTTAAATTAGGCCTTCCATCATTATCCTCATGTTTTGATCACTTAGAGGAAACTATATTTGAAACACCTTTTCATATGAGTCCTTAGAGTTGTAAGATTCAGTCATTTGCATTTCTTACTAGTGTTAGTTGATGTCCAATATGAGTGGATGAATGATTACATTAGGTGAATCACCATCCCTTAGAGTAGATTTGTTCTATGTACTTTTTATCCCTTTTCACCCCAAGATTAATAGTTTTTAGTAAATTGTGCCATAAGTGATGTACCAAGGGATTTATCCCCTTAATCTATAGGTATGGTCTAGTTATAAGGTCACCCATGGCTTTTAGGCCATTCCCATGTTAGTCCAAGTTGAAGTAGACATGAAAAATCTCCTTCATAGGGTGTAACTTGGGTTAATAAAAGTTTTGGCATGCCTGCTAGGACAAGATTCAAACATTGGATCCTTAAAAATAACATCTTGATCATCATAAGGTGCTCATATCAAAGCTATGAGTAGTTTTTATTCATAAGTTCATTGATATTCATGTGCATTGTGGTGAATGATGCCTACATATGGGACAAATTTATATCACATACCTCTCTATCATTATTTGTATGACTCATATCAGTAATATGATAGCCATATCAGAAATACATTCACCCTTGTCAATGATATGATAGCCCCTATCAAGACTATGAAACTTTTCAATACCTAGGATACCACTCTATCCCTCCTTATAAACCTCATTCAACTCATTTTAATTCTTCTTATAAACATAATTATCCATGGAAACATCATGATGTTCCTAGTCAGCCTACTCATATTCAATGTCAATCCATGTTAAGCCTTAAACTGACCTTGTGGGGATATTAAAAAAACGTGGTGAGAATTGACACACAAAGGAACAATGGTCATGAAATCCCTAAGAATGTGATTGAAATCATGAGGAATTCATTGTAACAAGCTAATAAAGAATTCACATTTTACATGAGAGTTCATTTAGGATTCAATGGTGATATGATTGACATAAGTGGTTTAGTTTTAAACATTTAAGAGAAGTTAATAGTTTATGAGAGACAATAAATCCAATCCTACCAGTAACATGTTACCTACTTAATTCCACATCAGTGCTCTATTGAAAAACCTTCACCCTCTCAAGAATGTCAAAAAAATGTGTGCCACATCCCTTAAATTTCCTCACAAGCCTTGCCAACATTTCCTATTTGGAGGTCTATCCAATAGAGAGTTTCAAGGGAAAGAGAAGTATGTCTTGAGAAGGATGAGTTACATGTTTCACAACATATTATGTAAGATAATTTGTATGTTAATCTATAAGAAGAGATATCTAATGAGATGGTATTTTATTTTGAGGATCAAATTGATAAACAAGTCTAACTTACAAACCATATCCTATACCAATTAATGGCAGCTATAAAAGCAATCCCATCTCAATAAGAAGTTCCTCTATTCATGCAAAAGGATAAAAAAAATACAAAATAAGTTCCTACATCCAATTTTATAACTTGGAAGTAAATGCAATAGTCAAGGTGAGGAGGAGACTAGTCTAGTACAAGCCAAGGTGTCAAAGTCAAGGACAAATTAGAAAACATTCAGTCCCCACCCATCCCTCCTCATAATTCCAAGGCATTCCCTTCATGGAAGTATATGTAAGATACAATTCAATAGATAGAAGAATTTATGGTTTTCAAAGATGAAAAACTAAGTAAGGAGAAAGAAGCATCCATGATAACACATTTTTATTTACATCATCTTCTTGAGATTTTTCAAGGGTCTACCATGCCAATCGTTGATAAGGAGCCTCTCATTTGTGAGATAAATGAGGGAGAAACAATTGTAGATATGGAAGATGAGAGTGACTTGAGTGAGCAAGAAGATGAAATCACCATTGGGACACCCCTTGGCAAGGATATGTGTGAATAAATCTTTCACAATGTAAAAGAGGATGAAATCTAAGAGGTTTCTAGTATGCAATATGATCTAAAAGAACAAGATGAGACACAAGAGAAAGAGGTTTCAGTTGGAAAAGAAGAAGATAGTTCCTAAGAACACCTTGGTCATGTGGTATCTTCCCTTTATCATGACAGTCTTCAACAATTTGTAGTAGTTGCAGAAGACAAGTGTAGACTAGCCAATGAAGATGTTGGACATGATGACTTTTAGAGAATGCTAAATAATCAAATTGTTTTTAAGGATGAAGGAAATTCAAATGACCAATCAGAGAAAGTAGAGAGTGATTTAAAGCCTCATGATCATGATCAAGGTGATGTTTTAAACTATGATGTGCCTACTTTTATACCTTTTACTATTCAATTTGAAGAGACTCCAATTTCACTTGAACTACGTGAGTACTAATCAATAGATTTTTTTGAAATCATAAACTCAGGTTATCCTTTAATTAAAGGTGATTCAATTCATATTGAGAGAATAAATTCCATCAATCAAGAAGGAGTCATCCCTCCAAACACACCATTCCAAGAAGATCTTTTATCAGAAGATGACTTGTTTGAGATTTTCAAGCAAGGTTATTAAATCCTCACTCCTTTAGATGTATCTTAACTCTTAGAAGGTGTAAATGAGCTCAAGTGGCTTTAATAAGTCATGAAATCATATTCAACTCTCATATAATTCAACCTTACTACCATAACACAAAGGAAACCTTAAACTGTCAAACATGATCAAGAGCATCCCACGACTAAGGTAGAATTGACATTGTTGATTCAAGAAAGATGGATATGGGAGGAGTATGATTGGTTTTTAGAATCACATGTATAAGCCATACATTTTTAGATGGAATAAGAAGGTCTAGCTACTTTCTCAAGAGGCCATGACCATGTTAGTGATCCTAGCTACAAGTGGGAGCTATCAAGATGTGGAAACCAAACCTCACAGTGATATAATGACCAAAGAAGTTTTCCATTTGACATTAGAGGAAAGCATATGATCTCAATCTAGTTTTTTTAGTTTGGTTTGTCCTAAATCAATAAGTGGTCAACACAAGTAGTCTTTTACTTTAATTTTTTTGTCTTATCTTGTTATTTTCTTTGAGTTAGGTGTGATTCCTATTTTAAGTATTATTATTATTATTATTTTGAGTCTTATTTTTTGTTGAACTTATAAGGTGTCATAAGTGATAATTATTTGGTAGAGTCATCAAAACCATGTTTTCATGTTTAAAAACTATCATTTCCATGAAAATTTAGTGGGTTCCCTTGACCAAAAGGGTGGTCAACCCATGTTAATTACCAAAAATGTTGACAATTTAACCTCCCATGGCCAAATTCTAACCCCTATAACTAAAATATTTTAATATAAGCCACCTAAGCCTCTACATGGTGGTATCCTAAGTGATTTTTCTTCCTAATTTCTTCTTGAAGTCATTCAACAATCCTAGAGATGTCATTAAGTCTATTTGTGATCACCATACCTCCTAGATCTCTTGGGTCCCTAGGTGATGTGCTTGGCCATGATAATGTATTCTAATTTAAAGTGAAGGGAGTAGGTCTTAGTGTATTTTAATTATCATATCTCTATTTCAAATAGTGTAAAGTTTCCTCATATTGTTTGAGTATGTTTGGATCTCTTTGACAATATATTGAAGTGATATTGTGATCTTGAGTACATTAAAAAACATGGTTATAGGTGCCAATTGATGACTCAATATGAGGTATGGTATACTATAATATTTGAAAGGTGGTGAAGATACATATAAGCCTAATTGAAACCTTTTAGGAAATCATAAGGTATTCTTCTTGATACTCATTGATAAATGACCTTTTGAAGTTATGTGTATGATTGTCTAAAAGTGAAGGTTTTGGCTTTCAAAAGACAAAATTTGACCTAAAAATTCCACTAAATCAATCATAACATATTTAAATCACCCTCATGGTCATGAAATTGTTTTATTCAAACATTTCATTCTTTGAAAGTGTCCCTTTTATGAGTCTAGAAGGTTATTTAACCTTCAAAAGAGCTCGCATGTGTGAAAAATTTCCACCTTTTTACTCTCCAAAATGTGTTCCTTGTTTGAATATGCATTTTGACTCTAAATCCTCCTCATGTTTCCCTAAAATGGTGGTACAAATTTTAAATTATGGATGATTTTTAGGAGAATAAGTATTTTTATGTGTTTCTTGTAGAATGTATGAGTTTGTAGGGACATTTCCATATAGGGGAGGTTAGGAGTTAGAAGGTGGATTCATGGTAGGTATTTTAGTGGAGTTTCATGGAAAAAAGATTTTAGACCAGCACAAAACTGTTCCTCTTACTCCATTGAGGTCCTTTGAAGCTTGGTAGAGCCCTTCATGTTTTTAAATGGTAAGGCCATGGCAGAGAATATGAATATCTAAAATTTTGGGATAAGGAAGGGACCCTATATATTTTCCATTTTTTGGAATTTGTAATCATTTTGGCTTTCTCTCCTTTATGAATAATCCTTAACAAGGTAAGGTACTCATAATACATTCTTCATTTAGGTAGGGAGCTAATTTTCCACATTTTTTCCTCTCCTGATCATGGTCATAGAGAAATGAAAGTTTAGAGAGATTTTTAGAGGTCTACTACACCTTCCCATATCATTATAGAAAATAGTCTCAAATGCATGAAGTATATAGATCTGAATGAGACACACGCTACCAAGTTTGTAGTTTGTAGGTAGTTTGGATGGTTATACGGTTCATGGTGGTTTTTAGATGTCAAAACACAATAAGTGACTATATAATAGGTTTCATTCATGTGCATATGTCCTTTATGTTTTTAAAATTCATAAAATCCTATGATATCATAGAAACTATCATTATTTCCTTAACATCCTCAAATTCTCATTTTACCATATGTTAAGGTAACTTAGCATATGTTAAGTTAGTTTGTAGAATCTCAGGTTCCTTGTTTCACTTTGTATGCTTCTTTAAGAACCTCTAAAATGATTTATATCATTAACAAATATGCATAAGGTGTATATCATCCTTTTAGGTTGTCTTAATAGTGGATTCATTCTTCTTCCCATTTCTCTATATATCCTTCCATTTTCATAACTTTCACACTACCATTCAACCATTGTATAAGTTTATCACTTCATCTTCATTCTCAATTTCCATATGCCATTATCTTCATATAAATAACTATCACTATTATACATCAAAATAATGAATCCAATCTATTGTTATTATTCAAGGTTTCTAGTGACCAAGAGTATCATAGTTTTAAAAATGTATACAACTTTACACTCAACTAAAAGGGATAAATCATTATGTGTAGGATGAAAATAAACACCTATAGTCAACAAGTATAGTGGTAGTCTTGAGACCTATTTGAATATGAAATGATATTTAAAGATCAAATGCTTATTTAGTTTAAGTTTGATAACCTCAAAGAGATATATCAAGGGGATACAAGGTCAAAGGCTTCTCTAGATCAGGAAACACCTCAAGATAACCTATAACTAGACTATTGGTGATATACAACTAAGGGTAAGAAAATATTAGTCTTTTGCATTAGATTAAAGTGAACTTGTGATATATAATGTTGAAGAGATTTTTAACATGATAAAGACTCTAAATAATTTCATTCCATTAAAGAGGTTGATAGTGATGTCTTAACCCAAAACACACAATCAACATTTCAAAAGACACCTATAGGTACTAAGTACAATACTGTGTACATTAACAAAGATAAGTGTTTGAGGTATTGGTAAGATATATAAGAGATAGTTGAAAACCCTTTATAAATTTATATATTTTCAAATAATATGTAAGGATTACTGAGAATGGGAAGGACCTGAAATATAAAACATAATCAAGAAAGTAAGCTACAATATTCTTATTATTAAGAGCCCTTGCTTTGATTGAAGGATGACAAGGACCATGGTTATGTTTGAGGGAGTTAGATCCATTTGAGAATTATTAATACATTTTATTTACACCCTTAGACCACTCATATACCTTATCAATTTGAAATTATCATAGTACAACTTGAACCTATTGAAGCCTGAGAGACCTTACACACATAGTTAATACATATAGATAGTCTTGAGAGAATTTGAGGTTTGAATCCTCTATAAGTGTATTGAGGTCTTAAAAATTGCTACATATGATCATTTTATTTGTGTAAATGTGTTCATACTATCCCCAAGGTTATATTATAAGTGAAAACAACCACTATTCTATCTCAAAGCTCCTACAATTTGTTAATAGTCATTAATGAGATCCAATGAGCTATTTAGAGGTTTGATGACAAGGAAAATATATTAGGATTAATGGAGTTTTAAGACAATAAATGAGGATGATAGTGTCTTTATATGATCTATATGGTTGATGGCACTTATATTTCAAGAAAAATTCCCTTTAGGGCTATCTAAAGAAGATAGACCTAAAATAAGCCTATTCACACCAGTTGGAGTTTTATACATAATTGGGTGGTTGTTGAAGATTAGGTACATGATATAGGGGATTTATAGGGAATATTAGGTGTTTAAAAACTAATAGTAAACTCTAATTTATATGAGAGAAAACTAAACTTAAGTCCAAGGGCTATACAATCTTGACTATGTATAAACCCTAGGCAAGGGAGATAATGGTACATAGGTAATAGATATGGAAGGTCTGAGGTAAGATAATATGGAGTTATAAATATATAAAAATAGTAAAAAATGGAAACATAATCCTTATAAAACTCTGTACTACTACTAAACACTCAGACTTAATAGATTGATAGTGTACATTACATGCATAGTCATGAGATAATGAGGATAAAGTGTAGTATGTGATAGGAATACAAAACAAAAATAAATATTAATGAAATAAGTATGGAATTAAAATGTATAAATAAAAAACATAAGATATACAAAAATTTAATTTGGTTAACCCAATATAGGCTATGTCCACATAGAAGTAGTTAGTTCTTCTCTTTATTCAGTCCAACAAAAGGAAGGGATAAAACATGTAATACATTCACTAAAATATCCTCTTCACTCACATAAAATATACTTCCATGATTAACATTTAATCATATCAAAGGATGGTTACATATTAGGGAAAAAATGCACAAACATAATTTATACCATTAGATCTACAACCTAATAGTTAATGGTCTAGATTTACTATGAAATTATAATATTTTACAACGCATTTTTAACAAAATTTGAACCCCCACCATGACCATAGTGGTGGGGGTGTTGCCCATCCACATCCCACTATCAAGAACTGGGAATTATAATAAGATCAATCTCCACCATCTAAAAAATCCCACTTGGAGAATGATTGATGAAACTCCACCACTACAACTCTTCCTTGAACTATTTTTTAAACTTTGAACCTGGCATGTTTCTCATCTTCCATGTTATACATGAAGACCTAATGAAGCTAGAAAATATCCATCTTCTCTTTAATAAATACCTTTGTTAGCATATCTATAGGATTTTGACTCTTATGTATCTTTTCCATCTTTAGTTGACCATCTTCCAAAACTAAATGAATGAAGTGATACTTGAGTTATATATGTTTGGTTCTTGAGTGGAATGTTGAGTTCTTTGCTAAATGAATCACACTCTTCATATCACTATATAGCCTATAATCTTACTGCTTCTACATCAAATCTTCCATGAATCATTATATCCATACCATCTCCTTGATTAATTCTATAGATATAAGATATTTTGCCTCTATAGTTAACAAAGCAACTATCTTCTATAATTTTGAAATCCAACTAATTGATGTATCACCAATAGTGAAAACACATAATGTGGTGATCTTCCTACCATATAAATATCAAACCATGTATGCATCAACATATCCATTTAAGGTAACATATAAACCTTTATATCATAACTATCTATTAGTAGTACCTCTCGAGTACCTAATAATCCACTTGACTACATCTTAGTGCTCTTTTCCTAGATTATTCATAAACCTGCTAATGTGTCCCATTACATGAGAAATATCTAGTCTCGTGCACATCATAACATACTTTAAATTTCCAAATGTTGAAGCCTATGTATCTTTAGACATGTAATTTATTTCTTCTTGAATTTTAGGACATCATTCCTTGCTTAATTTGAAGTGTCCTCCCAAAGGTGTACATACAAGTTTTGCATCTTGCATATTGAACCTAACTAACACTTTCTTGATGTACTCTTCTTGAGACAATGCCAAATTTATATTTTTCCTATCTTTTATTATTCTCATACCAATTATTTTATTTACAACACCCAAATACTTCATTGTAAATTAATTTGTTAATTTTATTTTGAGATCATTTATATCCTGCATGTTAGACCTTACAACAAGCATGTCATCTACATATAATAACAAGATAATATAGCTATCATTATCTAATCTCTTGAAGTTAGTGAAATGGTCATAATGACATATTCTATAATGTTTTTCTATAATAAACATGTTAAATTTCAAATACCACTATTTTGGAGTTTGTTTTAGACCATACAAACTCTTATTTAACTTGCACACCATTTTCTCCTTACCTTTTACTTCATATCCTTATGGCTGCTCCATATATATTTTTTCTTCCAAATCACCATGAAGGAAATTAATATTCACATATAACCATTCAAGGTAAAAATATTCTACTACTATCAAACTTTAAATAGCTATTATGAAAGTTATATTTACATCTAGAGAAAATATTTCATCAAAATCAATACTTTTCTTTTGTGTAAACCCCTTTACAACAAGTCTAGCCTTGTACCTATTTTTGCCTCTATCTTAGTCCTTTAACCTATAAACCCATTTATTTTTCAATGCTATTTTACTTATAATAAATTAAACCAAATCCAAAGTTTGGTTATGTACCAAGGAGTCCATATCCTCTTTCATTCCTTGCTCCCACTTCTTTCTAGTTTTTACCTGCATTGCTTCTTCATAGCTTTCTGGCTCCCCACCATTAGATAATAATAAATAATAAAGTGAAGGATAATATTTCTTAGGGATTATACTTAATTTTGTAGATATTATAACTACACCTCCAAGATTTTGAGGCACTTATTTTTGTATTTATTAAACATTCTGAGTTTTTGGCACATTTGGAATTTCATTTCTAGTGATTTCATCAAGTATTATATATTCGATATTTGGATTTTCTTGTTTCCTTCCTTAAAACTAATCTATATACATGAGTTCCTCATTAAATATCACATCTCATGACCTCCTCATTAAATATCACATCTCTACTCCTAATGATTTTGTGATTTTTAAAATCCCATAAATGATAATGAAAATCATTAACTCCATATCCACTAAAATTACATTTCTTGGATTTTGCTTCAAGATTGGTTCTATTTTCTTTATCAATATGGACAAATTCCTCAAAACCAAATGTCTTTAAAAATGAATAATCTACCTTCTTACATGTCTATGCTTCTTCTAGAATGCCACCATCCAAAGGAATTGAAGGCACTCTATTTATTAAGTAAATAATAGTATCCATAACATCTACCCAAAACTGTAAAGGAACCCCTACATGTAATCTCATGTTCCTTACACACTCTGTGATTGTCCTATTCGTCCTTTTTGATTCAAGATTTTGTTGTGGTGTTTTTGGAGTCTTCTTCTCTCTACGAATCCCATAAGATGAATATTACTTATCAAATTCCTTTCTATAGTATTCACCTTCATTTTATAATCTAACACACTTCAACTTAATTCCTATCTCATTCTCAACCAAAACTTTCCATTTCTTAATAGTATCAAAAACATCTTTTTTTTCATATGCAATAATCCCAAGTTCTTATAGTTACATCATCAATAAAAATAACATAATAAGAAGAGACACCAAGGGATGATACATGAGTCAGTACTTATACACATGTATACACAAGCTCTAACTTTTCATCCTTTTTTATCTTCCCAACTCTCATATATCTGACTCTCTTCTATTTTCCATACACACAGTACTCATAAAAATCCAAATCCACCTTCTTCAAATCATGTAACAAATTCTTTGAGTGGAGAGCTTGCATCCCCTTCTCACTCATTTTCCCATGTCTATGGTGCCATAATTTTGTATCCACTTTTGTAGAAGCTAAATCAATAAAAGATTCAACATTACCATTTGATAAATATAATGTACCTACCTTCTCTCCTTTTTCTATTAACAATGATCCTTGAGTGACCTTGCACAACTTTTCTACAAATGTAATTGTGCATCCCTTGATTCTCAATTGCCCTACTAAAATTAGATTTATTCTCAACTTAGGAAAATTCATCACTTATTTCAACAAACATTTGTTTCCATTCTATATTTTTATTTGTATCTTACCCTTTCCTACAATTTTATAAGGTTTATCATCACCCAAATAAACCTATCTAAAATCACCTTGAACACAGTCTTAAAAATATTTCTTATGGGGTGTAGTATAAAATGAATCCCCTATATCTAACACCCAATAATCATTAATATTATATAAATAAACGATTGAAGTATCTTGTAACACATCACCTGCTACATTTGCTTCCTAATTTTTATCTTGTTGTCCATCTCCTTGTTTTCTTTTTTGAAACCAAAAATCTTTCTTTAAGTGTCGTTTCTTCAACACATCCAACACACCAATATTCCTATAGATTTGGATCTACCCTTATTACAATTAACGTGATTCCTTAGGCCCTTTCCTCTATCCATTTGTCTTCCCCTATTATCCATATTTAAAGCATTATCTAATGTCTCACCTATGTTTTTCCATCACATTTCCTTGATAAGAATAAGACCAATAACATCATTAAACTTTAAATTGTTTGAACTAGAGAAATAATTACTCACAACCATGACCAAGTCATTCAAATTTTTGCCAATAATCATACAATCAAAATATCCCTAACCTCATCATCAAAATTTATTCATACAAAGTTTAACTAATTTGTGACTATGTTAAATTCATTTAAATGATCAACAACAAACCCACATTATAACATTTATAGATTAAATAAATACTTCATAAGAAATACCTTTTTGGAGGTTGAGGGATTTTCATACACTCTATTTAATGCCTTTATCACATCTACTATTGTATTTTCTTTTGAAATATTGAAGGCCACTGATGGTACTAGGCATAACTATATTTTTTCTAGTGTCTTTCTATCAAGAACCTCCCAATATTCATCCTTCATAGTTCTTTGCTACTCCACCCAATGGTAGGAAAAGATCCTTTTGATATAGATAATCCTCCATTTGCATCTTCCATAGCTAGTAGTTTTGTCCACTAAACTTTTATACCTTAAAGTTGCCTTCTTCTACCATTACTCCTACTCAAACTATGAACCCTCTTTTCCTCCACATTTATATATCAAATAAACCTTTGAATTTGATACCATTTTTTAATAATATAGAGCATAGATAAATATTAAATAAGTAAAGATGAAATTAAAATGTAAAAAACACAACACAAAGAAGACACAAATTTAATGTGGTTCACCTAATATGGGCTACATCTATATAGAAATAACCATCTATTCTATTTATTTAATACAAAATAATTAAGGGATAAAACCTATAATACATCACTACAATATCCTCTTCACTCACATGTATTATAGCACCATGATTACCATGCCCTCATATCAAAGGAGGGTTACATATTAGGGGGAAAATGCACAAACATAATTTATACCATTAGATCTACAACCAAATAGTGAATAGTCTAGATTTACTACAAAATTCAAAATTAAATTATTTTAAAAATTATTTTTAAAAAATTATGGACCCCCATGGTGACTATAGTGGGGGGGGGCCATTGCACCCCCATACCCCCTTATCAGGAATTAAGAATTATAATAAGGTCAAACTTAAACATCCAATAGTGTGTTGAACTAAAACTAGTTATAGGGGATGATAATAGGTGTTAAAATATATATAATGATGATTTTGAACCTATATATCACTTACAAGTCACTTATACGTCTAACACTCAGTTAAGGTCTATTTGGCCTAAAATCCTATAATAGGCCTAGAATGCCTATACCACCATAAAGAGGCTCTCAGACTCCCCAAAGTAACATGAGACCATGATAAGGTGTAAAATAGTGTTTTATGTTTTATGGATATGTTTAAAATATTTAGAAGTAATTAGGAAGGTCAATTTGGGTCTTAATAACCCCATTCAAACTACATAGTCTACATAGTCACCTCAAACTGCCTATTCAAATGATCATATTATTCATATTATTAAGACTTGAGGTTGATTATCCTAGGTTATTTTAGGAAATTATATGTACTTTAAATCCATGATATAAATATTTAGATTTAGGGCATAGGTTTATGAACCATTGCTAATAATATAAGCATGATTGAACTGCCTGTAGAAGACTACCAACACACATCCCTACATGCATATCTTGACACCATTTTTCATGGAAACTCAAAATTTTTAGGAAATTTGAAGGGTTATATGCAATAAATATTTAAGGAAATAAGTTTTGGTTTGGAGATCCTTACTTTATGAACTATTATTAAGATTGTGGACCTCCAAAACCCTCCTTAAACCCTAAGGTAGAAATTATTTTATAAAACATTATGATTTGGTACCCAAAACCCCATGAATTACTTGATAAACAATTTAACCATAAATTAAAATCATAGAGTGTCTTGGCCATGGTATTGTGTTATATAAAATTGTATAGAACTATAAAGAAATAGCTTTTTTTCAAGAAAAAGAGTAGAAAGAGAGGTACAAGGAAGTTTAAGGAGATGAAAATCATTGGATTTTTTTTTTTGACACTTTATTCATCTTATCAAGACATTATATGTCCAATAATATTCCCAAAAATTCCTTTGTGAGTCTCTTCTACTTAGCTAGTCTACATAAATGAAGGATAAGGTGACCTAGTCAACTAGTTTGGCAAAATTGTAGGTGTTTTTTTCTCAAAAGGGCTTATGGTAATATGTAAGGTGTTTTTTCAGGTATTAAACTCATATATTTATAATGTTTTAGGTTTCATACATGATTTCATGGCCATTAAATGTAAACAATAAGGCTACTATGCCTAATTGGCCTAGTAGGCCTATTTGGTCAACAAGTAAATTTTAAGAATGACATAGAAGAGACTTGTGAGGGAGTGAATGTAGAGTTTTTATGCCATATAAATGATTCATTGAAGGATTAAAGTGTAATTTCAATATCCATTATGGAATAAAAGTTAGTTTCATGACTTGTTGAAATTTCTCAAAAGGAATATATGCTATCATATGTTTATGAGGGCCTAGTTATATCTCATTTATGTTGTAACTATAATAAGAGAATATTTTAAACCCAAAATGGGTATATCATAATTTTAAATATTTTTAATTATTCAACCATATTTTCCACTACCCCATCTCAAAAATCTTTCCTTATATCATTCCTTATATCAATGCATGGAGAGTCTTTTGGAGGATTGAGTATATGATGTATCTGAAGTAAGGAATGTAATATTAAGATGTAAAACATTTTCCTCTCACCTATATGACACTCTCCCTATAATTTTATCCTTATTATACTATATATTTAGGATAAAATATCCTTAATTTTTAATCCTTCTCTTGGGTGTGAGGAAACTATGCTAAGATTTACACTTTGTAACCTCTTAAGTTAATGCAAAGGACTTTTTGTAGACTAATTGATACAATATTAGTGTGTTATAATTAGTTTTATTCAAACATGTGGTAGTGTTTCTCAATTTTTAGGTCCTAATCTCAACTAATTTTTAGTATATTATGTTATGTAGGTCATGTATAGTGTTTGAATGTTAAGTGTCTGATCTTGGAGTGGAAATTTTAATGGTTAGTGCCTTTAATCAAGAATTCCATCATTACCCTCATGTTTTGATCACTTATTGAAATCTTTATGTGAAAAACTTTTCATATGTGTCCTTGGAGTTATAAGATTCAATCATTTACATTGCTTATTAGTGTTAGTTGAAGTCTAAATTGACTAGATGAATGATTACATTAAGTGCATCACTATCCATTATAATAGATTTATTTTATGTACCTTCTATCCATTTTAACCCCAATGGTAATAAGTTTTAGTAAACTAAGATACAAGTGATGTACCAGGGATGATATCCCCATAATCTAGAGGTCTAGTATAGTTATAAGGTCACTTACAAGCTTTAGGAAATTCTCATGTTAGTCCAAGTTGAAGTAGGCCTAGATAATTTCCTTCACAGGGTGAAACTTGGGTTCCTAACACTTCCCACAATAAATTCCTATGAAAAGGAATGGGTAGGACCTCCCACATAATCTTGTTCAAGATTGTTTTCTTCACATTATTTTAAATGGAATTTGATTCCATTTTATCTAAAACTTTAGGATAGCATTCTCATCCTTAGTTTGCTAACTAGCTTGTGATTTATTATCCTTTTTAATAGAGTGATGTTTTTGTGCTTGAATGTAAGAATGAGTCACTTTATCTTTAGAAAATTCATGTGTAACTTGTGAAGTAGAAATTTGTCCTACTGTGGGAGATTTCTCACCATCTATCTCCCTTATTTTAGACCTTGTATTATAGGCCACTATATTTTTTACTGCATATGGTACTTGGTTTTTATTTATGCCAATTAATTCATTCTCTTACTATTTTACCAAATTTAATTCATTCACCTATGTTTGTACCTCTTCATTCACTTCTTCCCTTTGTGAAGATGATTATTTTGGCTGATCTTAAGGGTATGATATACTTTGCACCATCAAATCTTGACTCAACACTTCATTTATGTAGGTAGCTTGATTACGTGGTTTATTACAAGGAAAAAACCTCCCATAATACTGAGATAAATTATTTTTAATGAGAAAAAGGTCACTATAAATGATAGCATGATTACCATTTTGTGTATTAGGTGGTCTAGAATAAGTTATTTGGCATTGGGCTTATGAATTACTCTGATAAGGTGGTCTGACATGTTGGTAAAATTTATTAAATGTCTAGTAAGCTATAGAATATTAGGTTCTATACATATTTATGGCTACTAGATCATTCCAATAAATTTGAATAAATGACTTAACCTCATGTAATTTACTAGGAAGAGAAGAAAATGTGGTTGATGAGTTCATTGAAATAAGGATAGGGGCCAATGAAGGTTGAGTAGTAGGATGATTGGGTTGTGGATATATAAAGAGAAGCATGGGAGTCATGTAAACAATATTTCCATCTTGAATTAGATAATTATCAATGTGAAAAACAATTTCATATACATTAGGGATTACTATTCCTCCCATATACTAGACCATTATAACTATATCACTATTTAGAGCCCTTAGAAAATATAAAAACATAGTATTTGGATATGGATTAAACAAAGGTGGTATTATATCCTAGACTTTTTGAAATATAAAATAAAAATCAACCATCATTTCATGTTGGTATATATTAATGGTGGTAATTTATTCCATCAAAGATAAGTGGTCACTCTTATCTTCAAATTGTTTTCACAATTTTAATCCTGGCTCAACCCAGCTAGGAAAGGAATTAGGTGTTAGAATCCTATACAATTGGAGGGATTTTACTTTTAAATAAGAGGTAAGTAGGCTGACTACTACATTATTTTTGGTGAAAATATGGACTCAGTATATATTGATAATATTTTATATGTGTTTTATGGTGATGGTTGCATTATTATCAGTAAAATATGATAATATTTTAAGAGCTTACATTAGAATGTCATCATAATAAGCTAGAGCCAAAGGATTAACTCCATTAAATGGCATAAATAATTGGTTTATTTTGGAGGACATGAAGGGAATATGAAATAAGTTTCCTCTAGGTAAGGGAAATCTACCAAAAGTATGGGTGTACTAAGCTCTTGGGGAAGATTATCTTGAATTTCTATCTCCCCTAATAAGAGATGAGGATTTTCTTCCTCTTCTACATATAAAAGGTATCAATAATTCAATATAATTAAAAATAATACCTCTTAAATATGATTCATTTATCTTGGAATATAGATAAAGCACTAATCCTTACAACTCAAAAGTAATTGGAGTTCATAGGTTCTATGTAGAGTGTCTTCAACTCTATTGATCAAGAATATCACCAAATTTTTAGTTAAATATTTGTTGAAGTCCCATTAGGCATGATATAAATTGATATCACTCAAACTATGCACATATTAAATTAGAAGAATTGGTTTAGTGTAATAATGGGATCATCCCGTAAGGTGTATGATACTTGTGTTCTTTGGGACTAACCTCTAGAGAATGTTGGATTCTTTGTAATTTGAATGCATCTTTTTTAGGATCAAAATGCAGCACTAAAATAACTAAATGGAAATATATATCTAATCCTAAGTCTAAAATATTTTGAGTTGAAAATAAAGAGGGGGTTTATGAAAATGAAATAATGGTGATGCACCAAGACTATATAGAGCAACCTATACAAGCCTTGAAAAACATGCTATAATTCTTAGAAGAAAAGAAGATATCACAGAGACTCCAAAATGAACACTCTAATAGCATGAATATTTTTCATGGAGATGTAGCATGCAATACAACACCAAGAGGGATGTTGAATGATCTATGAGTGGTATTTGTATAGACTTATATGCACATACCATAAAACCTACAATAGAATGACATGTTCTACACATAGGTGTTGAGGAATACATGAAAATAAAATATAAAAATATCATCCATAGGAAAATATCAACAAACCACATGATGCACATATAATGTAAGAATAAAGGGAAGATTTGAGCTCAATTCTCAGAAAAATACAAGGCTCAAGTGGTAAGGGGCTCATGGAAGATAAATTTCAATAATAGTATTATGCTCAAATAATGTCTACATTTTTACAATGTAATACCTATAATTTTATAGGAAATGGGAAGCCCATGGGTCATTGATTACAATTAAAAATATATATTAGATAATTTTTTAAATATCATAAATTGAGACACATAATCTCTTTAAAAATTAGACAAGGATGGTCAAAGGTAATTGAGATTTTGATTGCATTCTTGTGGCATGGTGATGGCTATTTTGGGATTGAATTTGTTATCTCAACACACTCTTTCATTAGTTGTACAAAAACTAATCATTAATCACTCAATGACCAAAACTTAATTTTCAATATTTCATGTGCAAAAAAGAGGCTATATATATTTTGGAATTATTACCTTAGAATATTTTGGCCTAATTTTATCACCTCTACTTTCAATGTTTCTCCCTAGATACTTTCATGCCATGCTTGTTATATGATTGTATTCTCGAGCTTATGAATTTGATTATGCAATTATGTCAAAAAACTCAAAATTTCAATACATGATTAAGATTTAGAGTCATTTATTAAATAAAATACAAAGGAAAATAAGACATTCATACCAACATTATATCATAAAATCTATTTTCTCTAAATCAAGATTCAAACAAGAAAAGACTAAAGGATTTTGGATTGAGATTGCTTACAATAAACTCATATTTTCATGATGGCATGGTGTTGGCTTGAAGACTTGATCAAAAGACTATGTTGGAAGAAAGATTGGACATGTATTTTTTAGTTAACTTGTAGTTAGTTTTAATGGAGGGAGGATTTTATAATGAATTAAAAATTGATTGAAATTTACTAGATAAGACTTTATAAAAAAGGGGGAATTCTAAGGAATTTCAAATTCCTTAGAGTTATCTATAAATGGATATTTATAAATAATGTGGAGGATGAGGGAAGATTATAGAGAGTATAAGTCTTTAGTTTCATGTTAAGACTAATTGAGGATTAGAAGGTGATTATGTGAGGATTAGGGGCTAGGATTATAGGAAATCCTAGGAGTAGGTACGCATGTGGGTCATGGGAATTTAAAATAACCAAATATTAGACAAGTGGGATTAGTTAGTAAATAATGGTAACTTAAATGAATTAATAAAGATGTGGGAAGGAGTAAGGTTAGTATGATGAAGAATAATAAATGGGGATGTGATTTAATTATTTAATTATAACTATGGTTATGGAATTAATTAGGATAATTCATAGGATTATTAAAATGGTTAGGGAAAGAAAATTTATGTTCATATATTTTTCCCCTCTTTGAAAGGGCATTGTGAGTGGACAAAGTGGAAGGAGTAATGACATTTCAAATAAAAACCATTTCATGGAGTAATGTTAGTAAATGATGTTATTGGATATGATTCCCCCTTGAGGGGACATGTAGGGAATAAGGAGCCACATGACCACTTAAAAATAAGAACAAGAGGTGGTATGCAATGAAGAGATAAGGGGACAGGATCCAAGATTTGAGATAGATGATGAAGAATATGAAATTGACCAAAGTGATGAGATAAAAATGGATTATGCCCTTGGAAAAGACATATGCAAAAGGAAAATAAATGATGGTGATAAGATAAAAGGATACAAAATTTAAAAATTTCCAAGGAAAGGACACATGTCAAGGAGAGATGTAGACTAAAATGATAATGGCCATGTGATTTTGACATATCTTAAGCAAGGACACATGTTGGGAGAGCATCATACCAAAATAAGAAAAGGATTAGATAAGATTAATGATGATGGTATCTCAAATATAAATTCAAGTGACATAATTAAGGATATGAGAGATAATAAATGATATGATCAAGTGAACAAAATATGAAGGGGAATAATTAGACTACATTGCATCAAATCAATGAGCCATAATATGATTAATAATGATGATGCCCCTCACAAGGACACATGCAAAAGAATAATAAATGATGATAAATTTATAATTTTACTCATGCCATAATTTAGGAAGGAAACCATAAAATTTAAATAATGAATTGACCAATAATTGATAATGGATGACTAATGGAAGAAAAGATAGATGTTGTGATTTTTCAGTCCCAATAGATAGTTGCATGAGATTGATGAAAAGATTAGGGAGATGATTGTGGGGATGGTTATAGATCAATAAAGGGGTTGAGAAATTAGTGATATTATATCTCAAGGATTTTATTGATGTAAGTGATGAATAAGGATGGGGAAAGAGGAGAGAGTGGTTGAGCTAACCTTAGGCATACCATGTAACTGAGTGATACCTACATAGTCTTAATAGTCTTGAGGCTAATGTAGTCTAGACTAGATTAGAGGATGATAAAGATTTATTATAATATTAGTATGATGATTATTATTAGACATATTATTTGTTAGATATATGTTTTATGTGATGATTATATTGAAATTTGAGTTGAAATGTTAGATGTGGACAACTAGAGAGATGATAGATGATTGATTAGAGGATATAGATGTGATGATAAAATAATTCAGAGGAATGATTGGATGTTAGATGATAAATTTAGGATATATATGGGATAATAATATGACTAAGATGAATGATTAGAATATCATGATTGGTTATTAGACAAAGGGATAGGATAAATGATCGGATATGGGATGTGAGATGAATAAATAGACTAAAATAAATGATCAAGTCATCATATTTGTAATAAGTCTCGTCATAATATAATAAATATAATAGATATGGAACTTGGAAATTTCACCCATGATATAAGTATGACCAAGAGGACATTGTGATAAAGTGTAGATAAAAGGGGCAAACAGAGAACTTGGCATCATTGAAGGCACCTATAAGCATTAGTATAAATTTTGGTGTCATCATAAAATTATCATTCATTTAATAATATACAAGAAGATGCATGACACAAACTATAAATAAACATGGAAAAATAAACAAAACATAAGACAATCATATATACATGATGAAAATAATGTAAACAACACAGAGCATAAAAGTATCATACACAAGTATTTACATGTAGTGTCATTGTGTCTTGTCTAATTGATGAGAGTCGATGGGGTGATTGATTAGGTGATGTGTTGGATGAAGTTGGTCATGATGATATGGATTTAGAGTAAGGTTATAGACCTTGGACAAGGGTATGGATTTGTAATAGACAAGGGACTAGGATTAGGATAAGGCTATTGAAGATGTAGGAAAAGATGACTAGGATGTTGGGATAAGGAAATATGACAAGAGGATAAGATGAATATGAATTTAGAAAGGATAAATGGGATATTTAGGACATAATAAAATATCAAATATGACAAGACATCTTATAAGTTTTTCTGGTATTTTATGGATTTTACAAATTCTAAGGTTTTTGAAAAATTTCATTTTTAGGTGTTTTTGGTACACACACATACATGCACACACACGTGCACGTGTGCGCGTACACACACACACACAAAAAATACAAAGGGGGTTAATATAAAAGCTAAAACCAAGCCTATCAACCAGGATAAAGATTGAGGAAATAATGGATGGGATGAGAAAAAGATGAGGGTGATTCTAAAAATGGGATGAGGACAAAGGAAGAATGGACTAGGGATTGATAATGACCACATCATTAAGGAACCATATATCTTGTTACCTAATTTTTCATTGAAGGATATTCCAAGATGATTCCAAAATATTTTTCAATATATATTCCATGTCCTTATGATAGGATCAAGACATGATGGTGGATAATGGGTAGGAACAATAGACCAATGGATAAGATAGATAAGGATGAGATGGATGGTATTGATAAAGGATGCATTTTTTCCCCAAGTGTTCAAGTAAAATATGGATGATAGATTATATACAATGATGACAAAAACCAATTTTCATCATGGTACTTTCCCAAGGCACCATAAGATTGGTTTTCAACACTAGATAAAGGAATTTTTTTTTAATCTTTAGATGTCATATTGATTTATTATATATGGGTACGAGATTCAAGAATAAAAACACTTGATACATCTTTATCCAACACCTATTAAATACATGTGTGATGTTAGGACCATTTTTTTGATATTGGATGTATTGATGTCCATGTGATCTTAGGTGATTCTTTATTAAGACCCCTCCAAATATCTAGATCAGGTGTCTTTATCACCCTTATGAGATGCAATGTTACCTGAGAAGGTAATGTGAGGCATGGATTGGATTAGATGTTTATGTTGATGAGGGCATATTAAGATATGAATTGATGAGAATATCATGAGAGGAATGTGTGATGGGTGTTTGAGGATTAGGACTAGTAGTCATACACATCATTAGAGATTTTAGATGTTTTACATTTGATTGGTTATAGTTGATTAAATATTGGAGGATATCTAAGACACTTTGAATTTATGGTTCATATTTGATCTAATTATTTAAAGGATTATTAGCCATATTTATAGTTATTTTGACATTATTTTTATTTTTATACTTGATTATTTCTAAATTGCCCCCTAGTGCTTGACTATGGGCTTCACCTAAGAAGATTGATATTTGATGATTATTTTGATTTTGATGGTCCCTTAGTACCTCAAAATGGGTTTCACTAGAGGAAGGCACTTTTTTATTAGGACAATGATTAGGCTTTTCTTAATTTTGAATTGTTATATCAAAGGTGTTTTCATCATAGTTTATGATTTTTGGAATATGGTCTTGAACCTTTGTATTTATGGAACATGTTATATTACTTGGGGAAGATTCCAACAATGTATGTTTCTATTTATCCCTATGGAGGGAGGTGATTAAAAAATCATTGATAAGAATAAAGGGATATATGATGGATGAATGTGGTGGAGATGGTATGATGAGCTCAATGAGGGGTGATGGGGAATCATGGTCCTCATAAGGGTTATTAGGAGACCCAATTTTAACATAAGAGAATATCTCCTTGAAATCAATAAAAGGATCACTAAGACTAGCTATAAAACATGTCTCTGATGTAGGAATACATCCACACTAACTATATTCAATAGATAAATATTTTAAAAACTTTGTTATGAATTCATCATCCTCATTGCAATCAAAAGATATGCCTTGTGCTTAGTTATCATCTAAATTGAAGATATATTTAAAAGGGTAGGCATATTCATCATTTATTGTAATGTATATGATAGATGATGTTTTTTACATGTAATACAATTCAGATACTAGTATTCAATATGATCCTAATGTATATACTTATTGGATCTAATGTTGACTCTGATGTATAGGATACAATGTCGTTAGTAGAAGATTCATTGTCCACAAGTTATCTCTCAATGTGGGGTCTTTGATATGATGGGTGAGAGGAAGATGAATGGAGGAATAATGGATTATACAAATATAGGTTGATGGAATGACTCATGAGGACTAGGTTCATGGGGAACAAACTCCTCTTCAATGGAGGATTTTTCAAAGATAGGGAAACCATGGAAGATAGATGTGGTGTCTGACCTTCAATTAAAAAGGGAAGGAATTGATGATGATCATGAAAAGAATCTTGGAATTCCTCTTCTTGTTCATCCAATGATGGATACTCAATATAATTAATTCTTAATTTCAATATCACTATAGTAGATGAGGTCTTGGACATAGTTTTGGAAATTATGACATCAATTAACTATATGCCATTAGGTTTAGTCATATACACGTTATTGGCTAGTGTTATACAAAGAGGTATTGGGTTTGGTGGGAATAATATGTTGTATGGGTGGATATACCATCATGTCAATGGTAAAAATTTGTTAGAAGATGGATTATAAGGATATCGAAAGAGGAGTATAGGGGATCACTTCAATTTGTGACTTGGATGTAAAAACATTGGAATTTGGATTAGATGGTTATTGATGTGAATGGGTGGGAATACTAGTAGTATATGAGGTGTATTGGATTAGAATCCATTTAATAGTATAGAAATGGGTAAATGATTGGCTATGATTGACGGATGGAGGATTTGAATGGGACTCACATGGGTGTAGATTGGAGGTAGTGTTAGATGGATGGTGTTAAATTATATAAGACATGGATTTCTATTCTCAAAGAGGAAAGAAAGAAGTACCTACCTAATTAATATGAGACATTGATCAATAAGGGTATTGATTAAATATATTTTGGATACCATAAATGAATATGGGAGAAAGTATGGATAATGTGATTTGCCATCCTAAATCAAAAGGTGCAGGGGATTGACTAGAAAGATTGAGGAATGTGTGGAACAAATGTGGACAAAAGGCTTGATGTAGTTTGATCTCAATTTTTATTATATATCTAGATGTGATCAAATGCTAGACAATAAAATAAAATATAAGTAGACCAAATTAGGATGTGAATAAGAATTTGATGATATAGACTGGACTTAACTAGGTGGGCTACATCAAGCTCTAAGAATATGTTGTGGGATATACTTACCCAAGAAATTGATTTCAACTAAGGGTTGATTATATTGAGAATAGATAAATACCAAAATGATCTATGTGAATAATATGAGATGATTTTACTGATAGGTTGATAGGATTGTGAATGTGTATGATTCAAACTTGATCAGACATGAGCAAGCTAAGAATAGTGACCTTGATGATAGATTAGTTATTTTATAACATGGATGAGGAATTAAATATGAATAAAAAATTGATAGGAAGAATATTAAAAAAAATGGGATGAGCTTTATTAGAATATTATTAGGACTAGGATGGTAAGATCGTACATAAGGTGACTAGGCAATACAAGATCAAGACAAAGGTTTGGTGTGGACTAGGGGACAAATTAAGTCAAGGTGATTTTTGATTGATTATGGGTAGGGTGGAATTAGTTGACATTAGAATATGATAATATGTGGCATAATAATGATAATAATTTATTAGTATATGTATTTTATGGTGGTATGACTAATGATAGGTGGTTGAAACTAGACTAGGATAAGATGAAATAAGCTTAAAAGGATATATACAAATGTACAAATAAAGTATGTTCAAGAATATGTGGAAAAATATGTACAAGGATATACAAGATGATGAAAAATACCTAGATAGGTGTGTATAGGCCTAGGTAAGAGGCTAACATGGCTCACAAATAACACTAGTCTAACACAACACTCACCAAATTAGGCAAACCATACACTTGTCACTATTAAATGTATTTTGGGTATGTAATGCAATGACTAAACCTCCTAATGGATTCATAAATGAGGATAATATCTTGTTAACCATAATGAAATCTTCCAAACCCTCTCAATATCATCTACACATGATGGTCACTTGGGAACTAATACTAACTTCAAAAGTAAGTTACTTGTTATGGCCAATGGTCCCATGTTAGGTCGAATGGGCTCTCTAGGGGTGTCCCCTATATATGCTAGGTATAGTAGGGCCAAAATACATGTAAGGTGATATATAATCCTTGTTTAATAGAATGAACTCTTCTCCTTCATGAAAGACCTGTATGGGGTCAACCTGTTAGGCTAATAGTAATTATCCTTGATATTTATACTCTGCTAGAAGATAGAGTTTGGTTGAATGTGTGGTGATGAAATCCACATCACCAACCCTTAGTGACAATGGAAAGTGAATGGGTGTCAATTCCACATCACAGTGACCCTAAAAATTAAAAATATGAGGGTTTATTAGTTATGTTTTATCCTCTAAGAATTACTGTAAGGAGGAGAGCATACACCATTATAATTCTTGGATGCCACAAAAGAATAAAAAGATTTATTAACTGATTAATTTAGATGTGATATATATAAAATATATATAAGATATTTAAAAGATAATTTATCCAAATTCCAAAATATATTTGGTAAGCAACCTGTAAGACAAGTGATTAGTAGTCTCAATTAGTAATATTGGTAGGGCAACCTAAAAAACAAGACAATAGACAAAAATATGACTTGTAAGAAAGGATGTTATAAATCCTAAATAACCACTAGGTTCACCCCTATAAGAAATAAAATATTGGTCTAACAAGCCTTAATAAAAACTATCAAAAAAATAATGAATTGACTCTATAATGGTTTTGGATGAGGGGTGCACAACATAGGGGTTTAGGGGTAGAAACCCTTAACAAGGTCAAGGGGATGCAGCCCTTATGGGGTTAAGGATAAATTATCCTTATAGCATCAAGGGGTAGTGACCCTTGAGGGGTTCAAGGGTAATGCCCATAGTGCACTTTTTATCATGGTATTGGGAGAGTTTTACGAGTACTACCCTTAATGCTAAACACAATTTGAGACTTACGGGATACTTATAATGACTCAAAATTCAGTGAAAGTGACTCTAAAAAAACACTAAAAAATAACTTGAATGCAAAAAAATGAGTGAAAAAACATAACTATAGAAATCAAAACTTTAGATACGTAATCAATTTATTACAAAAATGCTTCTAAAGATCACAAACTACAAGTCCTAAGCAATATCACCACTTTATAATATGCAATTTCGCTAACAATTAATTAATCATGACTACAACCATAGGGTTTACGAAAAACCATGACTCAAAATGCAATATCACAAGTCATAATTTGTAGTTTTTCATTTAAATAAAAATACTAAAGGTCTATTAGTTAGACTAATAAAACATTAAAATTGTGATTAAAAATATCCACAGAATATCAGAATATGATTAAGATGACTAAAATAATGCATGTGAACTAACTTTAAAAGTGTTAAGAAATCAACAAATCTTAATCTAATATAAATTCAATCTAAGATAGAGCAACAAACAAATAAAATAAAAAACATAAATTTATGCTTCAAATGTGCAAGCTTTCTCTATTGGGATATAATTTTGATTTTCTCTTTGAAAATGTGGTGCTCACTCTTCCCATTCAATTGAGAATGAGTAGTTTTTTGGTGAAAAAGGAGTTTTTTCATGTTTTGCTTCAATTTTATTCCCTTGGATTTAATTTTGAATAAAAATTCATTAGCATAAGTCTGGATTCTTCAAGATTCAATTTCAGAACTCTTGAAAATGAAGTTTTTCAAGTTTATTTATATATTTTTTGAGGAAGATCCAATGGTGGGGGATTATTTAGATTTATTAAATTATCCAAATAATCAATGGTGTTTAATTATTCATCACTAATGAGAATGAATAACATTTCAAATGGTTGAGAGAAGCATGGGATTGGCTAGTTGAGTTAACAAGATTAAGTGAAACTTCTTGACAACTTAGGGTATGAGTCATATGAGGTTGACAAAGTTATGGGTTTTGGTTGGGATGAGGTAGAAAATGGTGGAAGATGTTGGATGAGGAGTAAAATTCATATTTTATATTTAAAATAAGGATTTAAAGTGTGAATAATTGACTAGTTTTACTTATTCAATAATTTCAATTTGAAGGGAGATGTGATGAATAATTTAAAGAATAATTATTAAATATATATTAGGTGCATTTTGACACTGCATGAAATTTAGTTGTCTACATTTGTCGTTCATTGAAATAGTGTTGTGAGTAAATACTATTAGGAATAGTAGTATAAGTAGAGCGTTGATGATTAATAAGAAGAAAGTTTGCCAAATGAATGAAAATGAGTGTGATGATTCCCCCTCGAGGGTTTGTGTGAGAAAATAAACAAACACGTGAAATTGATGAAAAGAGGAAATGGGAGATGAAAATGAGAACATTTTCATCAATAATACAAATACATGTCACGATATTAATATTTGTAATATTTTAGAGTGCACATGTAAAAATACATACCCCTAGTTGTTAAATGTTAAAGAAGATATTGGAAAAAGTACATTTCCCAATTTATAGACTACAAGCTTGGATTGTGCTCAAAATCATGGGCCTCACAAGTAGATGTGGGAATGATATATCCCAATGATGGTAATCTATAGGCTAGAAAATGAAAAATATAGATTATCCCATTTGTGATAAATATTTACAAAATTGATACTTGGAAGCATTTCTAAAAATATATATCACTTTGATTAAATGACAGTAGAAAATGTGGATGAAATGGCTTTGATGGATGATGATGGTGGCCAAACCAACCCTAGAGAGCCTATCTCTCTAAACATTGCCTATATAAGCCACTGTGGGTGATGTTTGAGTGGGAATATTAGGCTTGATGTAGCTCTCATAATGTGGGAGAAGTGATGATGTAATGTAATATTGACCCATAGATTCTATTAACATACTTAATTTAATGATTGTACATTGTGATTAGTTGATGGATTATTTTCCCCCAAGCAATGATGTATGATAGAAATAGATTGGGAATTGATATATACCAAGAGAAGATTCATGCTTTGAGGTGCCCCATGAATTAGCGTTCATAGGAATGGATGTGGGAATGATATATCCCATTGTAATGATGTGGTCTTAGATTGGTTGACTAATTGATTGATTGATTTGATTGTGTAAGTGATGTGTTGGTGGAGAAAGGATGGATATTGTGATTTTTTTAATCCTAATCAAAAAGTGTGAGAGATTGAATGAAAATATTAGGAAATGAGTGTGTATGACTGATTCAAAATAATTAACAAGGAAATGAAGTGATTACATGGATTAATTATGATGGATCAAATGATTTGATAATTTTTTTGAGAAATAATTTTGATTTTCTTAGAAAATTAAAATTGGCATATATAATGATGAATCATTGAGAAGAGTGGAAAATTTATTGAGAAATGATTTCATAAGTAAATGTTGTTAATTATCAATTAAGTGATGTAAAATTTGTAACTAAGAGCTGCAAATTCAAAATTAAATGCTATGAATTCATAATTAAGTGTTCTAAATTCACAACTGCATAATTGTGAATTCATTCAAGTTATTGGTGAATTTATTGAATTTAGTGGCAAATTTGTTCAAGTTAGTGACAAATTAATTTTATTTAAGGGATAATTCATATAAGTTAGTGAATAATCCATTTAAGTTAGTGGTAAATTCATTTAAGTTAGTGCTTAATTCATTGAAGTTAGTGGATAATTCATTAAAGTTAGTGGCAAATTCATTTAAGTTAGTGGAAAATTCATTAAAGTTAGCGGTGAATTCATTTACACTAGAAGTGACCATTTTCTAGAGGGCATAAATTTTGACTCCAGACTCTGTTTGAACTCTTATGTTCACTAAAATGAAGGTATTGAAAAGGAGAATGAAAATATGAACATATATTTCAGTTTTGGTTAGTAAATGTTTTTGAAAAAGTGGAAAACTAATTATAAATGTTAGGTTGGATAAGAAGAACATTGTTTGATAATTTGAAGTGCTTGGTTATATGGTTATGAATGTTAATGATCATGTTTGAAATGGATAATGAGAATGGAATTATTAACATAGTCTATATTTGAAATGTGCATGGAAGAGACAATTTTGAATATATCCTTAAAGTATTTTATAGATCAATATTCTCAACACGTCATATCTCTTTCTAGGATTATACCATAACTACTTTGTTTGAGTTGACAAATAGATGATTTGTATAATAATTTGAGATGGTTTTTTATATGCCTTATTTTTATTTTATTCTTTCATTGGATTTAAAACAATAATTTCAACTTAGTAAGATTTGAGAAACCTAAGTTATGATATTTTTCATTATAATATGCACTAATGGTAGATAGAAATCATGATGACTATAATGCAATACGTCTAACAAATAATAGATTCACAAGGAAAAAAATTATTTCATAAAGATATGGAAGATCATAATAACACCATTAATAATTCACATAGTGATATAGACACAATAAACAACAATAAAGATAAGATAAAAAGAGATGTTTGCAATAATGAAAATGATGTAAGTAAAACAAACACATAAGTAAAGAAACACTACAGAAGAAAGTAAAAACCCATGATATAAATGAATCTAAATGACTATATAAATAATAAAATGACCTTTTTGGATCTCTTTGGCTATATTAGAACCCTTTAGCATATGCAATTTTTGACAATGTTGAATTGTCAGATGAGTAATCTGTATAAGGGATGATTAGAGTACGTAACTAAAGACAAAGGATTTTTTATTGTTATTTGGATTTTGTTTTTATATTTTGTTAGATTTTTTAATGTTTTGGATTTTATTGGATTTTGTAATATTTTGGGATTTTTTGGATTTATAGGTGTATATACAAGGAATACCAACAAAGGGGAAACCATATTCTAGCACCAAAGAGTGAGTGGTAGGGGATGGAAGGAATACATTATATATGGAATATGGATGAATAGGAATGGATTGAAATTAATATTATAAGTTTAGGGAACACACTAAGTAAGAAATAAGTTTTGAACCATAAAAATAACATTGCAAGGATACACCAAGTTGTTTATAATAACACATCTCAAGATGTTTCCACTTCCTTATCAAGGTCGTAATTGGAATAGAGATGGTTTACTATGTTAAAGACTAGATTAATAAGTATGGGATTCAATATATTTGGGATTAAATGGATAAGTATGATTTTGGATAGGTAAGGGTGTTCAAGGATGGGATATGGTGGTTAAGGATGAGTGTAAGATGGATTTAAATAGGTGTAGGATGGGTAATCAAGCTTTAGGATAGCTTATGATAAGTAAGGATGGTTTAGGATAGGAGTATGATGGTAAAGTATTGGATTAAAAAATTTGTAAGATGGGTAAGGATGGAGGGAAGATTTATAATACATGAGATTGAAATGGAATGAGCTTTCCCCCAAGTGTATGGTACTTGTATACAATTGATTATTTTATGCACAATGCCAAAAAATATTTTTCATCATGGTACTTACCCAAGGTGATATATAAATGATTTTTGCCTATAGAAAAATTTATTTTCTCTCTTTTTGATTTTTTGTTTTTATTTGTTTTTACATATAAATTATAAAAGGGTTCAAGATGCATGATGCTTACCACTATTGATATTTTACATATGCATTCTAGAGATGTCTTTAGTAAATTCATTTATTTATAAGTTGTCTTCTTCCAAATTGACCAAGATATAGTCATAGACCTTATGATAGAGGCTATTGGCATACAAGGTGAAGAAAAAAGTATGTTGGATGAATGATGTGTGTTGAGTGCATGAAGGATTTGGAGGGATGGAATTATATTGGGGATAAATATATGTGTCATGATGTAAATAGTTAATGGGACCAATAATCCCACGTTTAGCAATATGGGGAGTAACTACAAGTTGGATGATTTGAGAATTTAATGTTGCCTCAATGATATCTTCAATTTATGATAGGGATAAAATCCTAGAACTATAATAATGTAGAGGATATATTATTTTTCTCGTCCATTGGTGGCATGGAAAGTTTTTCACCAAAGGATTATTATTGATTGTTTTTATTGAGATTTATATTTGGATTGTCCAATAACACCTCAAATAAGTTTTCACTAAGGGACTCATATATTTGATATTTTATATTTTGATTTAGATTTTCACTAAAATTTGTATTTTAATCATCCACTAGTACTTCAAAATTATTTTCACTATGAGATGTTGGTTTTATATTTAGACTATCGGATTCATTTTTTATGGAGGTACACTTTTTTTCCTTAAAATATGTAGATGTTTCTTGATGCTCTTCTATAAAGAAACCAAATAGTAAGTTTACAATTATTTTATTATCATGGAAGGAAGTTAACTATAAGATCATTGGTCCCAATGAATAGGTGTAGGATACTAGCTTACAAGATGGAAGGCAAGATTGGTGATGTTTATGAAAGGAGTGATGACAACACATTCCTCATAGAGACTATGAATGGATTATATTTAGATTAGAGATGAAGTTCCCTTAGAAACCACAAAGGTATCACTAACATATTTAAATTAACTTTAAATGGTTTGTATCTAATGCTATGGGGTATAGAATTTACTTTGAAATGGACAGGTTTGATTATTATTTGTTCATGGATTGTTTTGTCTATAAGTATCTCTAACACTTGGGGTGCATGTTGTGGAATGATGGAATATTCAATGGGTGATAATATTTGGGTGTATGGACAATGGGTGATAGGATACATTGGTTGAAGGAGGTTTTGTTTAAGATAAGATCTTGGTTAGAAATGGGATCTTGATAAAAAAAAATTGGTATATTAATCAAAGATATGTTTTTTTTCGAAGATAAGATATTTAATAAAGATGGGATCTTCATAAAAAATGGATAGTAATCCATTTTTGTCAAATGTAGGTTTATAAAATATAGATTATATGAAAATGGATGTGTCAAAAATGGGATCTTGAGAAATGGATGAAAATTTATGACCTTGACTTGGAAGTGGTGTGGCTTGATTAGGCTCAAGAAAGACATCTTGGCATATCCCCAAGATATGATTTTAATATGTCGATACACTTGGCTTTACCTTTATGTACTCTTTGGTAATCAAATCTTGGATAAAATGCTTTAGTCTCATATAATGGTTTGTAGAATGACATTCAATTTTATTATAATCACAATATTTATTAGATCTATACCACTTAAGTTTTGGGATATTTGGATCAAAGTATTTGGTATTTGTAATTATGACTAGGTTTATAGTGACCATTTTTTTAAAAAAATAACATCACAATATTCCCCTAAAAGAATGATTTTTTTCTTAATAAGTGTGCTAATTTTGTTGATAGGTTGGGAGTTTTTGATCTATTGTATCTTTATTGGTGGAGTGATATTAGATGGTAGGGGTGTTATAATTGGACTCCCTTTGTTAGTGTGATAGGGGATGTTAGAATCAAGGTTATAACTAGTGGAGGAGAAACTTGGTTGATTTTATAAAATACATTTACTAATGGTAGGTTGATGTTGATGTGGAATGTTTTGGGATTCCCTAGTAATGAAGTGGGATAGAGAGGTAGCATTATCTTGGAAGGATGGATTTATTAGATTTGGGTTGAAGGTGAAAGTATTCATATTTGGTGGATATGGGAAGGTTGATGGACTTCAATCTATTGGGTTTATGAAAAAATGTTAATTTGATGTAGTTTGGTTAAAATTTGGGAATGGATTTGATGTAGAACCAAATGATTAATTTTGATGAATAAGGAAAGTTTAATTTTGAAGGATGTAGGAGTCGAAAGGTTGATTTTGATGGAAGATATTTGGATTTGAGTTAATTTGGGTTCAATTTTTGATTGGTTTTGGTTTAAATATATATTTGAAAGTGTTGGTGAAGGTGAATCAAAAATTTTATTTAGATTGATGTTAAGGTTAGAAGTAGATGGATTGGTGAATGAATTTTGATTTGTGATTGGTGACTTTTGATTTTTGGATTGGGTGAAGTTTATAAAAGAATTTAAATAATTTTCACTATCAAAGACAAAAAACTGATTCGATGTTGTCCTTAAAGTAAAATTTGGATGTTGATTTATGGGTAAACATGAATAAGTATTCATGTTTGAAATTGATTGATTGATGTTTGGGTTGAATTGGTCAATTGGTAAACAAAAATGATTATTCAAGTTTGGATTTTATTGATTGATGGATGAATATGAATATGAATATGACTACATATTAAAACTTACATTTGTATCTGTTGGATGATGTTATGACCCTACCTTTTGATACTTTTAAATGACTATTTAAACATTATAGTTATCGCATGTATAGATTTTTGATGCATTTATTTTACCTAGATAAATAATATTGATGGATTTTAATATGATGATGTTTCGATTGGAGGTATCAACATGTGCTAGGTTAGATGATAATGTCAATATTTAGGGTGTTGAAGTGGTTCATGAGCATCTGGATGAGTTATGACAAGTATACATATGTTTTTGATTTGGTCTCTTGCCATTAGATAGTCACCTCTTATTCATTTATGTAGTCACTTTTTTTTTAATGTTTTATTCATAATAATGTTTGGTTTTTTGTGTGATTACCATGTATATTTGTTGGTTCTAATTCTCTCATTTGAACTTCCCACTTTAGACCTTTTCTCCCA
>JARHVA010000972.1:645000-665000 GCA_037957365.1 Torreya grandis
TTTAATACATGGTTGAAAATTCTTGTTTGAGTGAGATACTTACTAATGTCATGAATAATATATACTGATAGCATGAATAATATATACTCAAATCATGTGGGAAAACACTTAGTGCTCATATACTTTCTATAATTGCTATTTTTGAAACACATACTTTTGAATGATGTCACATGATGTTGGTTTATCTTTTAATTGAAATTCTTATCGTAGGAAAGGGTAATGGACTAGTTTATTAATGTTCTTGATAGTTTTACTATGAATTATATGGATGGAAATTCATTCCATGTTATAATACTAAATGTATTATTGGCCTATGATGAGAAACCAATTGAGAAATGATTAAGAGTGGTAGGCGATGAATGTTTATGTAGTATAAATATAATGGTTTATTGAATAATCAATGACAAAAGAATATATACTTGGCTACTATTTTTGTTTACATTAATTTTGTCCTCCTATTAATTATAAATGAATTTAAAATTTACCAATATGATATCATTGCATAAGTCCACTTATAGGCTATCATTGTATCTTATCTAATAAATAATGGAGTTTATCATAAATTATATCATTTATCATTATTCAGATAACAACATTCATGCTTAGTAAATTGGATAACTTGAGAATTTAAGAACAAATAAGTTGGCAACATTGCATTGACCCTATGAGGAAGCTAATAAGCATAGCTGGTAGCAATTGAATAATTGCTTATGATGCTTCAATTGTATTTCCTTTCATGATTGGAATCTCTTTTAAGTAGTGATAAAATTTGTTGTGTGATTATGGAATTGGGTATAAATCTACATGTGTTTTAATAAATTATTGATTTTTACTTATATGAATAGCATTTTATAAATTATACCTAATCCTCAAAATATTAGTATACCTTGTTTTTGTTTTGTAGACCTATTTTAATAAATTATAACATAAGGTGTGAAAAGTTAACTTTCCTGGTTAGTCTAAAAGTAACTACTTGACCATCCCTGATCAAAACCAAAACCCATTAGGGGGAGTGAAATATTTAATGAGGGTTAATAACCTATAAATGATTATATGTGGAATAAAAAGTGTTTCATATGGTTCTCAATACTTATCCATGTACTTGTACATCGATACACCCTAAAACCCATAAACTATCCTTTAGGCAACCTACTTTCCCATAGCATATTTTATGAGTAATGACCCATAGATAATTATCTCATTTCACCTCCTTCAATTTTGGTTTCATGTACATGAGTACATTGAATGAGTATCACTTGTTTCATCAAGTGAGGTTTTGGGTCCAACACGTAATCCCAAATCTACTTTGATATATAATCCTAATTTTTATTTTGAATTTTTTTAGATGATTTATTGGTGATTTTGCAATGACATGGGAAATTTGATTTAGATTTATTGTATGATTTATTTTATGTTGATTTAAATATGTGTTTGAATCAAAATTGGTTGGATATAATCCTAGGTGAAAATAATGACTATTTGGATTTGTGACCAAATTGAACAAGGTATTATTAAAAGAACCATGTGCCTTGTAATGAGTGACATTTAATAAAGGAAATAATTGAATCAATAGATAAAAAGGACTTGAAATTTGATTCTAGTTAAATAAAATACCAATGTGACTAAAACATTAATTGCTAACGAAATGCTTTTGTGATTTTAGAGAGAGTTGTGATTTTTTGCACAATATTTAAACCAAAACATATTTTTTTTGTAAACAAGGATTTTTTAGCACATGGTAAACACGAGGAAAAAACAAATAAATTTATATTCTAAATAGTCAAGAAATATCACACAAAAGGTGTAAAACAAGAATGAGGGTCATGAACAAGTATTGGGACTTCCAATTTCATTGACTCATCCATACTCTCAGTTAAAGCCTAATATTTCAAGGAACTAACCATGGAGGATATTGTCATTCCAATGGATCATAGAGTTTTGTTTTTAGAATGTGTGGAAGGTAGCTTCTCATTAATAATAACTAACCAATGCACTAAGTTTTAATGATAAAATAGGTTGTCATAGGGTTAAGATTTAAAAAATATTATCTAAGAGGGAAAAACATGGAAAAAAATAGATAAAGTACACACACACTATTGGGTCTTGCCCCATAGTGTCCAACATAGACATAAGGGTCTTAGTTTGTTAACAATAAATGATATAATATTTTGAGGTAGCTATTGAAACCCTAGATATTAGAGCATGAAAACCCCTCACATCATAGTGTGCTTAAAACACATAATAACTTAGGCAATTGAAATAATTAGATCTTGATTTATATACCCCATTGGTAATTGGGGTTTGGCTTACTACATGGTGGTAAAATACATGGCCAATAGAATCCCTAAAAAAGAAGGAAAAAGTATCCATTTTTTATTTTTGAGTATCATCACCAATATGATGCCAAGGAAAGAACATATGTGGGCACTACCTAGGTAACATAAAAAATTATGGAAATGCTTTTAATTCTTGAGTATCATCACCAATACGATGTCAAGGGAAGAGCATATGCAATTTCCATAATTATAAATAGAATGTTGAAATGAAATGTGATGTAATTACAAAAAAAATTGAAAATCAAGATTGAAAGTGTTAGTAAAAGAATTTGGATTTTTATTTATCCTTTTTTATGATTATATTTATCAAGCATTCTAAAAAAAAATGGTTAGAATGTTTACTTAGGCTTGGATAAAGGAAATATGTAATATAACAAGTAAAAACCACCAAAAAGTGAAAACCACATCTCTTTAATAAATTTGTATTTACAAAGAAGGACAAGAAAGAAAAATTGTAATAAATCAAAAAAAGTAAAAAGATAGAAAATAGAAAGAAAATAAAAGTAAAAATCATGCTTACATAATGATTTTTTTGCCCTGCATGACAATTTTGATACCCACAGAGACAAATTCGATGCATAGAAAGATGAATTCAATGCACAAAAAGATGAATTTACTGCATAGAAAGATGAATCCACTACATAAAAAGATAAATTTACTATAAAATAAGATGAATTCACTGCTAAAGATGATGATTTCAATATTTCAAAATGAATTTAATTATAAAACCTAAAGAAAACATAGAGGACTAACAGAACAATTTTTCTATGCTTTTGAACAATTTTGCTACTAAGAACTATAATTTCACTATTGATGCTTCAGAATTGACTATTACATAGTGGGATTACATAGCCAACATAAAATGACTGATGACAACTTTTATCTTATACCATCTCTTAAAAAGATAAGATTAAATGAATATGCAAATACAAATAACAAAAATCAAATGAGAAAATGATTTCTAAATACAAATATGATGATCAAAAGATGAAGAAGATGAGGGAAGGTCCTAAAGGGCATGCCAAAAATGTGTGAAATAAATTTATAATTTCTAAGAAATCAAATAATCTTAATTTAAGATAAATTTAAATTAAGATATAAAAACAAACAAATAAAATAGAAAACACAAATTTATGTTTCTATGTGCAAGCTTTCTCCATTGTGAAGTAAATTTGATTTGTTCTTTGAAAATGTGGTGTTCACTCTTTTAATGAAAAGAGAATGGGAAAAATTTGTGTGAAAAAGTACTTTTTGTATGATTTGATTTGATTTTTTTTTTTGGATTAACTTGCAAATATAACCTCATTATTATAAGTCTGGATTCTTCAGGGTTCAATTTTAGGACTCTTGAAAGTGAAGGTTTTCAAGTTTATTTATAGATTTTTGGAAGAAGATACAATGGTGGAAGATTATTTGGATTTATTAAATGATCTAAATAATCAACAATGGCTAATTAGTCCTCACCCATGAGGATGGATACCATTTCAAATGGTTGAGAGAATCATAGAATTGGTTAGTCGAGTTATCAAGAATAAGTCAAACTTATTGACAACTTAGGGGATGAGTCTAAGAGGTTCATAAAGTTATGGGTTTTGGTTGGGGTGAGTGAGAAAAATGTGGAATATTTTGGATGAGGTGTAAAATTCATATTTTATATTTAAAATAAGGATTTAAATTTTACATAATTAACTTATTCAATTATCTGAATTTGGAAGGAGATGTGATGAACTATTTGAAGAAGAATTATTAAATAGAGTTTATGTGAATTTTAACACTAAATGAAATTTAGGTGTCTACATAAGGTTATATTTGAAAATATGTTATTAAAATTTCTCAAATTAAAATTGATTATTAATGTGCAAATTTCTTACGTTAAGCAAAAATGCCTTTTGAAAAATGTAGTATTGAATCAGGTAGTAAAAGGTATGTTTTGGATGTTTGATGTTGATATGGGTAGCATCTCTTATTACTTACAATTAAATGATGACCAAATAGAGGCAAAAACATTTTTAAAAGGAAAAAATTCACAATTTAACTAATAGTTTTAAGGCTTAAGTCAAAATCACCCTTTATGATTGAAAAACTACAACTTATATTCAATATCACAACTATAAAACTATGATTTTATTAAGTATAAAATAACTATGACTAAATTATCATAAAAATACAATTTAAATTTCAAACCTTTAACTTGAACAACAAATTCACTTTTTATGAGTTGTGGTTTTGAAAAATAGTGAGAACCTATCACAAAAGTTAGTTGCTAGTGGTTAAAGGTAAGATTTAGTGCAAAATGATAGATTATATGTCAAAACCACTTCTACAATATTGTTACTTATAGATAAAAACTATCATTCACCTAAAGCATGATATTTTTAAATTTTGAACCCAAATTTGAACTCTATCTAAGATGCAAGCTTGATTAACACACTTGAAACAAAATAGGTTAGTCCAAAAGGAGGCACTCCCAACATGGTTTCCAATGTATGATTATATTTTTAAGCTTATAAATTTTATTATGTAATTATATCAAAATGCTCAAAATTTCAATCCACCATTAATATCTAGAGCCATTTAAGAAATAAAATGAAAAGAGAAACAAGACATTCATACCAACATTAGATCCTAAAAGCTAATTTCTCCAAAGCAAGATTCAAAAAATAAAAGAATAAAGGATTATGGACTGATATTATTTAAAATAGACTCATATTTTCATGATGGCATGATTGTGGCTTGAAGACTTGATCAAAAGACAATGTTAGTAGATGGATTGGACATGGATTCTTTAGTTAGCTTGTAGTTAGGTGGAATGGAGTGAGATGGTGTGTTTAAATAGTTAATGGAGGGAGTATTTTACAATGAATCAAAAATTAATTTGAAGTTTTTAGATAAGACTCTAGAAAAAAGGTGGGAATTCTAAAGAATTTAAAATTCCTTATAGTTATCTAGAAATGGAGATTTATAGAAAATGTGGACAATGAGGGAAGATTTTAGAGATTAGAATCCTCTAGTTTCATGTTAGGACTAATTGAGGATTAGGAGGGGATTATCTAAGGATTAGGGTCTAAGCTTGTAGGAAATCCTTAGAGTAGGTAGGTAGGTGGGTCATGGGAATTGAAAATTCCCAATTAATAGACAAGTGGGATTAGTTAGTAGATAATGGTGATTTAGATGAATTAATGAAGAAGTGGGAAGGGGTAAGGTTAGTAAAATGAATAATAATGAAGGGTGATGGGATTCAATTATTTAATTAGGACTATAGTTATATTATTAATTAGGATAAATAATAAGATTAGTAAAATGGTTAAGGTGAGTAGATTTAGGTACAAACAATTGTCATTAAGAATTTTTTCCTTGTATTCTCTAGACATGTCTTCATTATGCTAGTCACATTTGAATTAAATTCTATATATTTTGGCTAAATTAATTTACTGTGTCACCCATAATGTTCTACAATTTGTTGCTTATTTTAAAATTAAGTGATCCTTGTGTCACTATGCTTTCATTTTTTAAATCTTTTTTATGATCTTAATGACCAAATGGCCTCTCAAATTTTGGTTATTGTATTAATGAAGTCACTATTACCATATGTATTCATTTTTAACCTTTTATTTATTAATTTATTAACTTATTATATTTATTCCTATGGGTTCTAATTTCTCTACTTGGTGGCTAGTTGACATCCATGGGCTTTAGCCTTGTAGTTTGTTTTTATCAACTTCATAAACGCATGACCTTTGTATGTCCACCCAATTTATTTGTGCCTTGGGATTAATTTATTCCATGTGTCACTTATTTGTCTCTCTACATTCATGGAAAATGGTCAATATCTCTAAGTTTCCATGATTTTGAGCTCTCCAGGCCTTGCCATGTGGATTTTCTTTGAATGCTCAAAACCATGGGGGAATTGAGTTTTAGATTGAGATTTAAATTACCCCAAAGCTTCAAATTTTTTTTTATTTGAATACCTCCACACTTTCATGATTTTAAATTCTTTTTAAGACTTAAAAAAATTTCTAAAGATTTAACCTCTAGGTTTCTGAAGCTTCTACTCTCCTGAGTTTACAAACTTATGTGTGAATTTCATGATGTCTTTGAAATTTTTGTAAACTACATCCACATAAAAGCTCTAAATAATATATTCTAAAGATTTTTAAGACCAAATTTTAAGAATATACTATGTAATTTTTTTCCTTTTATCTTATCCACTTTTTGATGAATTGACCCAAATTTTTGAGAAGCCTTCCTTGCTAATCTTGAAGTTTTAAGGTAAATTTAGATGACACTCCATGGTGACCAAAAATGGTTGACATGTTGTTAGTAAACTCTCTTATGGTTGTTAAGTTTATTAGGGTAGAATATACTTAATGTGTTTTCTAATTGTGATTTGATTTTTTTAAGTTTATGGTGACCTAATATCTCTCACTATATAATGCATCTCCTTTACACTTTTTGGCTAATGCCTAATGAACATTAATGATGCTCAGATTTTCTCTACATTCTTGTTCTCACATATATTATGGTTTTTTTTTCAAACTATGACATTTATATATAATGGATAAATTAGATAAAATTTTGGTTCAAACAATCTTAATTTAGACTTTTTTTGGAAATAAACATATTAATGGTACAATGGGGAAAATTTACTATACCACATAGGTAGTGTAACTCTTTTTAAAAAGAATAAGTTTGACCCAAAATCTAAGAATATTAACACCTTACTATGTGATTCTAAAATGATATTGTTTTGGACTTATAACCTTTAAAATTTGTTTGACATGTAAGGTGTGTCACTCAACATGAATATAAGACAAAACAAAATCAGTAACACACATTCAAAAATAATTCCTATATTTAGTGTAATAACACATGTGTAATGAGCTTATATCTATGTGAATACCTCTCACTTTAAGTGGTCACATATTAGTTTCAAATAATCCTTACTTTAAGAAATACATGGTGAAATATTGGGGGATATTGCTTTCCTTCTCACTACAAGTTATTTACAGCCAATTGTATTAATCTAAAAATTTTATATGGATTTTATGAATTTTCCTCAATATACCTTACAACAAGTGAGGATAAAAACCATTAGATAATAATATAGAGAGGTATATTAATAAAAGGGTCTAATCCTTCTGTAAGAACTTTTGCTATAAATTTCTTAATAAAGTGTTATTGATAATTCAAACTCTAAGGGTGTGGTATGATAACATAATGTTGTAGTTAAACCCCTTGATGTAATGAATACATTTATTATTATAATCACAACAAATTATGGGGATGGGTTGAATCAATGTCTTAAAATAATCCTTTCTTTCTTACATAACATTATTAACCTTTCAAACTAGTATAGAGATCAATCAATGCATAAATAAGAAATCACATAAACCAGAATCAAGATATAAACACATGAATAAAAGGCATGTGTGTTAAACCCTCATAGGGGATTAAAAAAAACTAAAAAACCACTTAAAATATTAGCCTATAACTATTTAATCAACATTTAGAGAGGTACCAACCCCACAAGGAGCACCAACCCCTTACTAGTCAAGCACCAACTCAACTAGTCCTTTAGCAAGATCTGCCTTACAAGGAGGCATCATGCCCCTAATTGAATAAATGAAAACTCAACCACTTAAAGGACACTTATAAAATCTATATATTTCAATGCAACTCCTACTCCCTCTTGAATAAGAACTAATTCAACCAAGATCAACTTGATCACTTCAAGACACCTTGTTGCTCAGCTAATAAATGGTGACCTCTTCTTCATATCTCTATCTTCCCTATCTAGATTTCACTCTCTATAATACATAATAAACTAATATATAATGCATAATAATATTATTTTAATAATAAATAACCTCATTAAAATCTTCTCAACTTTATACCTTTCTCAAACATCCTTATAGGATCCCTTGCTCAATATGCCTCTTACTAGACTCGTTAAGTAAACTGACTTTGTCATCCACATGAAATTTTTTTATTATATGTTAATAATAATATATTTCACCTCTTATGATTTTCCTTAATAAACCATTTTTCTACTCAAGGTTATCTATTATTTACTTTTACACTCATTCCTCTTATATATCGCAAATAGGTCAATTATGCCTTGTATTTATACTTGACTCTTGCTTTCACCCACCTACGTCAGCCAAAAATCCTTCCAAACTTGTATTACCATTGTAATGGGTTATAAAAAAAAATTAAATTTTTTTAAAACCATCACATAAGCCATTTTCCATGTATAGGCCAAAACCTCATTAGGCCTAATAGTGACCTAATGCAAATAGGTTTCCTTAAGGTAAACATTAGACTTAGACCACCTTAAAACACTTTTAGTTTCCATAAATTCATGAATAAATTCACATATACATTAAATATACCCCTTATAACATAAATATAGTTCCATAGCACCATATCTTATTTTACTCCTTGAATTATACCATTAGGTCTATTCTCCATTAGCCCTTCTAATTGCCAAAAAGTCTGTCTCACGTAACTAAAACATATAGTCAATGTGATCAAGGAACCAAAGATTTAAATAATATGGATATAATATTAATGACATAAATGTAAAACACATGTTCTTTAAACACTATCACTTAGGTATTAAATCTTCTAACACACACTTACAACATGACCACTCTGAACTGTCTGATTGCTCCAAAATTTAGTCATAAACAATTGACTCTCCACACTTGCATAGGTAATTATAATGAATAATAATACATTTTAATGAAAATTATAGACATAAATAACATATTAGCATGAAATTTATTCTTAAAATCTATTCAAATTAACCAAAAATCATCTTTACTAGATGACTACATAAAGCTGCCAATAACCTTGTCAACATAGTCACAATGAATGCTATTTTCAACTCATGTAATGAAAATTCAAATACCCTCATTCAAAATAATATTTCCTTTGTGAATATATATATATATATATATATATATATATATATATATATATATCTAGTTATCGTGTCAATCATTGTCTTATATATATCTGGTTATCGTGTCAATCATTGTCTTATAGACCAATTTCTTAAGCTACTCTTTCACAATTATGACACAACTAGACGAGCCATTTTGGATTCTATATCTAAAATCCTTAAAGTGAATCTCAACATTCCATAGATAATTTATAGTTAAAATGGGTCTTAAAAAATAAAATCATATTCATGATATGCTTTAACTAAGTTTTTATATCCTTCAACTCACCATTCTCACTTACTCAAAACTATCATTCTGCCTTGAGAACCTATTATGGTGAATGTGAATTTTGACACTTGTGTAGGAATATTTAACAAGTCCTAATTAATGAATATGATCCTTAAATTTCCTTGTGATATATTAAAATAAAACAATATAGAGGTATAATGTCAAATAAGAAACATATAGATCATACTCTGAACCTTACTCCTATACTATCTCCTCTTCACTAGACATGACATCTTGTGAAAAATATTTTAAATTTTTTAAATGACTTACATAAAATATAACCAAAATAGACATGAGGTATAGGTATTTAAAAAACACCTCAATCAATTGGATTCATTACTAATACATTTCAACATATCCCTAGACTTATTCTCACTCCTTTCGGGTTTTCCTCACTGTTTTCACTATTAGCCTAGTTTAATGATAGGTCAACTTACATGACCAAAATAGTTAACACAAAGGATATAAATTATCCAAATAACAAAATGAAAAAAAAAACATAATTATGAACATAAAACCTCCATTGATTTTCATTATTTGACCTGGTCAACCTTTCCTAATATACAAAATTTCTAAGAAATAAGTGATTTCCTATAGCTTACACACACTCTCTTGAACACTCAATGACACTTGGGGGTAAATGTATGAGTATTATACATGCCAAAATAATCAAATTCTTCTTAACAATCCATTCTAGGCACTCAAAAAAAATTCACCATTAGGTTAGTATAAGGGTTTTGAGAGGGTTTTAGATTGGTTTTCATTATTAATGTTTGTTATTACAACTCTACCATTAAAACCAACTCATAATTCTTGGAAATAATTTTTAACACCATTTTAAATATCTTGAAAAGAGATAAAATTCCCATGCAATAGTCACACATGTCAACAATCAAAAGAAGTTCCTTCTCGGGTGTTCATATCTTCATTCAACACACACAAGAGATATTCAAACTCATTTTATTTCTATTTACTTCACCTCAGGACATGAAAATTCATGATAAATATTGAACAAACTATTACACCTCTATCAAAAATCAAATGATCTCTATCACCTTGGAAATTGACTTTGACCCTCATTAGAACACACTAGGTCTCTTTGAAAATTTTGGTTTTGAACTACTAGTCCCACTTTATACCTTAAATATACCTTGAAGACTATCTAATAGATATAAATAACTCATACCGATGAAATAAAAACTCAAACCATGTTTACATAAGCTCATAAGCCTCCAAACATGATCATGATGGATCATCATGCCATATCCATGCTAAAAAACCAATCTATCACATACACCTACTAGGCACTATACCAATTTCATATCTTCATTACACCTATTATATCTCATTACTCACCTTCATATATCTTGGATATGATCCAAATCAGCTCCCATGATTCTCATTTGACATAGATTCCTTAGACTATATAAGTCACTTCCTAAGACTGAACTAGCCTTCTTGAACACACAAGACCTCACACTTCCTTTGACATCAATGAAAGTGCAATTAATTATTGAACACATAAGACATCACACTTCCTTTGACATCAATGAAAATTCATAAAATCATTACATCAATGAAAATTTTCAACAATCTCCCCCTTTATCATTGATGGTAAAACTTATTGATGGAAAACACACTTCAAGTTGAACATCCTTTCAACAAATAACTTATCCATCAATTTTATCTCTCTCCCCATTTTAAATTAATGGAAAAGGGTCTCTAAAACTATCACCATTTATTTTCACTCCAACTCAACACTGCTACTTAGATAACTCTGACAAATTGCTTACCTTATAATGATTTAACTGCCATCTCTCAACTTGCTTCTATGACTCAACAACTTGACACATGTCTATCATGACTAGACAAACCTTCCTTATAGATATTAATCTAACATTGATCTTACCTAAATCCATTCATCTCTTCATATGATATTGTCTTCAAATCTGGACTTTCTCTCAATTCAAAATACATGGTAAAAGATCCTTCATACTCTACCATCTGATCCTTGGAGCTAACCACTCATAGAATAACTCAACCATTTTTCCCTTATACATACCTCAAACATATGAACATCACACTCCTTACATTATATTAGGAAATAAATAAATAATGAACTCAAAACACACTATTACTTTCTTTGTTCTTGATATTAATTGAAACCAATAGATCATACTCAGAAGAACTCATTGGGATACCTCACCTTGGCATCCACAAAAAAACCTCCCCATGTATTCATAATCTCATTGGTCTTTCAGACCAATCTAAAAAATGTATGACTTCTTGGAGCTCATGATCAATCTTAATGTCTCCCACTTTATTCTTATACTTGGTACCATCATAAGAACACAAAGAATTTTCAACCCAATCTTACTATGCTTAAAAAAACTTCACAATATTGCATAGTCAACCACCTTCTCTTCTTAAGCCTAGTATAGACCTAAAGCATTGATTACCTCAACAATAAATTAATTTTTTATTTTTCATCAACATATTTATGCTTATAACATACTTCTACTCATCTATGACAACTTCATAGAATCAACTCAGCTCCTCTAGCTTAATGATCAACTCATTCTTTACTTGTAGACCTCTTTGCGATGTTTTATCATTGATACAAATAAAATGATCATATGTCATAACTTTATGGTGATCCTTTATCCTTATAACATCAATATAATTACCTTTAATCATATCATGTCATAATGGCTTAGATCACTTCATAGCATTTTAGATCATCAAACCTTAGATTATGGCAATATAATCAATATAGAAATGATCCTTTACTTTTTGCTCACACAAGTCATATCCATATCTCATATTACACTAAAAGGACCTAGGTTATGTCCCCATAACTCCATACCTCACCTCTTTTATGTGACTTTATAATGAATACACTATCATACATATAAGCAACATTCTACCTTGCTTGTCTTCATATCTCCCATAAAACCAATTCTAAATATGCATAAAGGAACTCTAAAAAAATGATCATACCAATAAGACAAATAAAATTTGCATACCTCCTAGTTTTGTGCAAATAGTTATCATACACATCTATATGTCTTGATATCACCTAGTTTCTACCTTCTTCTTAGATATTTTTACTCCCGACCAAGGCCTCAAACTTAGTAACCACTTTTAGAACAACTTGTCTAACCTCACAAGAACATCACATCAGATTACATGCTTCCATATTTCCCATCGTTTTTAAATAGAACCAATAGTATCTATGATTAGGTCTAGGTTCATACCTAAACCAAGTAACACCTTCTTTCTATCATACTAACTGACCATGTAGACCACTTTGGAATGCCTTGCATGACCTAGATCATGAAAATTACTAGAATTATTATTATTTATTTTTCAAATTATCTCCTTTTGTACTAATATCGATGAAAAAATATTATTATCATGAAACATCCTACAATACTCAATAATAATCCACCATGATTTCTTCTTCCACAAGCTGATAAACACATTGATTTTTTAATACACCTTCAAAAGCTTAGCCATATTATGCTTCTAATATCACCTTCAAGTTTTCAAGCCTTCTCCAAAGGACATGATCTAATAACATTTTTTGGAATAAAAAAAATAAGAGGGGAAGGTGTGAATTAGTGTCTTAAAACAATCCTTTATATATTACACAAAAAGATTAGCCTTTTAAACTAGTATGGAGATCAAACAATGCATATAAAAGAAATCACATAAACAAGAACAAATATATAAAAACATGAGCATAGGAGATATATGTGAAAATATCATGTGGAATAAAACCCACTAGAAAACTAGTTGGACTACTATCCTATAAGTAATGATTCAACATTTAGTGAGGCACCAACACCATAAGGATCACCAACCCCTTACTAGTCAAACACCAACTTAACTAGTCATTTAACAACTCCAACTTGTAAGGAGGACCCAACCCCTTAAAGAAATCAACCACTTAAAGGAAAATTATTCAATATCTACCTTGAAAGGTAGTTACTTCTCCCTCTTGAATAAGCACCACCTCAACTAATATCAACTTGATCACCTCAAGAAACCTTATTTCTCAACCAATAGATGGTGAACTCTTCTTCATCTCTCTATTTTTCCTATATATATTACACTATATATCATAAATTAGGAACAAATATCTGATGAATATTTATATTATCTCAATAGTAAATTAACTTAATGCTCTTTTCTCAACTTTCTACCTCTCTCAAATAACCTTTTAGGCTTCCTCACTCAATATGCCTCTTACTAGGCTCATTAGGTAAACTAACCTTGTAATCCATATGAAAATGTTATGTTATATGTTAATTTTAGTTTATTTATCTTCTTATTATGGTCCTTAATATTCAACTATTCTCCTCAAGGTGCTATATTATTCACTTGCACACTCATTCCTCTTAACTAGCCTAGATAGGCCTATTCTGATTTGTATTTATAATTAACTCACCCACCTAGGTCAGAAAAAAATATTTACACACTTAGATTAAAATTGTAATGGGTAAAAAAAAATTAAAATTTAAACAACCATCACATAGGTTGGTCACCACTCATATTGGCCAAAACCCCATTAGGCCTAATAGAGACCTAATGCAATTAGGTCTTCTGAAGGCACACATTACACTGAGACCACCTTGGAAAATTTTGAGTATAAAAAATGCATTAAAAACTTAAAATATACCTTAAATATACCCATTATAACATCAATATATGTACATAACAAAATTTGTCTTATTTAACTCCTTGAACCACACCATTAGGTCTATTCTCCATTAGCCATTCTCACTGCCAGAATGTTTGTCTGACATAACTGAAACATACAATCAATATGATAAATAAAAAATAAAATAAAATAAAATATTATATATTACATCAATTTCATCACCATGTCATTTTAAAAATACTGATTAGGGATTAAATCCTATAACACACTCTTGCAACATGACCACTTAGAACTGTCTGACTGCTCAAAAACCTAGTCATAAACAATTGAATCTCCACACTTTCATAGGAACCTATAATTAATAATAATAAAGTATAATTAACCATTTATACCTCCATAAAATCCTAAAAAATAATTTATTCTTCAAGTTTTTGTAAAACACCCCAAACTCATCTCTATTAGATGACTATAGAGAACTACCAACAAGCCTATCAACATAGTCATAATGAATGCTATTTGTAAATAATATAAGGAAAATTAAAATAATAAAATTAAAATAAATAGTTAACTTATTATCTATATAACATCATAAAATATATATATAATTTTTTCTAGTGTTAATCATTGGTCTTATAGACCGATTTGTTAAGCTACTCTTTCATAGTTCTAACACAACCAGACAAGCCATTTTGCATTCTATATCTCAAATCCTTAATGTGACTCTAAAAATTATATAAATAATGTATATTTAAAATATTTATTAATAGAAAACATAAAATTAATTATATTCTTCATCTAAGTGAAAATATCCTTCAACTCACAATTCTTACTTACTCGGAACTGCCATTTTGCCTTGAGAACAAGTCTTGATGAAAATGACTTCTAATGCCTATATGGACATAGTAAAAAAGTTTTGATACATTAATATTATACTTATAGGTAATTATAACATATTAAAACACAAATATATAGATTTATAATGGAAAATAAGGAACATATAAATCAAACTCTTAACCTTACTCCTTTATTGTCTCATCTTCACTAGACATGATATCTTATGAACAATATTTGCAACATTTTCAATGACTTCCATAACATATAAAAAAAATGGAAATGAGTTGTATTATTTAAAAATGACATAAATCAATTGGATCCATTAATAGTCCATTTCAACACATTCTTAAAATCATTCTCACTCTTGCCTTATTTTTCTCACTATCTTCACTATTAGCCCAATTTAGAAATAGGTCAACTTGAGTGACCAAAATAGTTCAAATAGAGGATATAAATTTTTAAAATAACACCATGGGAAAAAATAAGTCTCAAGATTTAGCCTCCATTGATTTTCACTCTTTGACCTGGTCAACCTTTCCTTCTATACCAATTTTATAAGAAGCAAGTGATTTCCTATAGCTTCCACTCATTCTCCTATACACTCAATACCACCTAGGAGTAGTTATAGGAATCCTATACATGTTAAAATTATCAATTTGGTCTCCATTCTGGGCACTCAAAAACAAAGTCTTTACCATTGGGTCATTATATGGGGTTTGAGAGGGTTTTAGACCAATTTCCATTCTTAAGTTTGTTCATACATATTTATCCCTAAAACTAAATCATAATACTTGGAAAGAACTATTAGGACCATTTTCCATCTCTCCCCAAGATATAAACTTCCCATTCATTAGTCACATATGTCAACAATAAAACTAAGTTCCTTCTTAGGTCTTCATCTCGTCATTTTGCACACATATGAGATCTTCAAACTCATTTTCATGCCTTTTCCTTCACCTCAAGACCTAAAAATTCATGACAAATATTGAAACAACCTATTAAACCTATTTCAAAACTTAAATGATCTATAACACCTTATAAACTAACTTTGACCCCTTATTAGGCCACATTATGTCTTTTTGCATGTTTAGGTCTTGAACTACTAGTCACACTTTAAACCTTGAGTACACCTTATAAACTCTTTCATATCTCTTAACATCTCATACCAATTCCATACACACTCATACCATGTTTACACAAGATCACAAGCCTCAAAACCTAATAATGATGCCTCATCATGCCATATCTATTCTCATGAACCAATCCATTACACAGACCTATTAGGAACTATACCACTTTGATATCTGCAATACACCTACTATATCTCACTAATCACCTTTAGATATCTAAGATAGGATTCAAAGCATCTCCCATCATTTTGTATTCACCAATACTACTTATACCATATAGGTCACTATGCAAGACTGACTAACCTTCTTAAATAGTTAATACCTCACACTTCCTTTAACATCAATGATAGTGCATAGAATTCTAGAATACACAAGACATTACACTTCCTTTGACATCAATGATAGTGCATAGAAATATGACATTAATGACAACTTCCAACATTTATGGTGGATATTTATATTCTTTAATGATAACTCCCACAATTTATATCCCTTTCATATGTATGGGTTTGGTATATATATTAGGAAATGAAACCCCAGTGTTTTATCATAAAAACTCATGAGAAAGAGGTGAAATCCAGCCCACATAGTAAAGAAAAAAGAAAACCCGATAATAATAATTTCTGTTTTTTATCACTCAAGATACCTAAACGGGACAAGGGCCATATGCATGATATATTACAAACAAACAATCAAAGCAAACATGCAAGTAAATCCAGAATGAAATAAAGTTATATTAGAGCCCCAAATAGAAGTACTGGTTATTTGATTAAACATTAAATCAAAATGTGAGTTGAAAGAGGATTAGTTTGGATATAAATCCAATTATTTTCCTAGTGAAACCTATAAGAAATAAGTTTGAAGTTTGGAATGTGGTATTTGAAAAATGTGGGATGTTGAAAACTTGACATTTTAGCTCATGATAAAAATACATAGTGCAATCCCATTATTTAGTAGGTCAATCCCACCATTCTACATAGAGAAAAAATAGTAAATAGAGAAATAATAATTTCACCGATTAGTAGGGTGATATCATTTATTTACAATGTGATATCATTGATTTACAAGGCATTCCTACCAATATTAAAAAATGTTTGAAATTTAAAAACCATAATGTTACCTTGGTGATCCCATCAATTCATAAGATGATCTCATTAATTATCAAGTCATTGTCACCATGAGGTATTTTATTCTTATCATTTGATAGATTTAATGTAGTAGAGTGATCCTATCATTTTATAGTGTGATATCTCTGATAAGTTGAACATTATCACCATTTTCGTAATAACACATATAAATAGAAAATATAACAAGGGTAATACCATCATGTCATAGGTTAATATCACTAAATTTGCTAATTGATCTCTTTGAAATGTAGAGAATTATTTATGTTTTTAGAAAATGATAACACAAAAAAATAGTAAAAAAGAGGCATAAAAACCTTTAAAATGGTCTTTTTTAATTTATAAGGTGTTTGAATTTTATCAAGAATAGTCTCGGGTGATTTGGTCCCATAGGGCATGCCAAATATAGATTAAAAGTATGAGATAGATTAGTTTATTATTAGTTATCTAAAACCAAAAAAATAACATGAAATCTCAAGCATAATCCCTCAAATTGGGCAAGGTCTAGGAGAATGCAAATAACCAGATAGATATAGACTAAAAGCTATACCTTTCAAATGGATTCTTTTTCCAAGTTAGATTTAAGTTTGTTTACTCCTAGATTGTAGAGATAGGAGTCTTTATCAATGATACCTATGTATTTTGATGACATCTCCCACTGTCCAAGAGTGGTTTATTTCAAGAGTGGATGAAAAATTTGAATCTTTTAAATGGATTTATTTTGAGTTTATTTGCACAAAAAATCTTGTTAAATGCATAAGGTGAGCCTTGTATTTATAGATATGTTAGATTGATTATAACTATTCACTATTAATCTAGACAAGTGGCTAAAATTGAGTTAAATATGAGTACTTAATACAATAAATATTTTCAAAATAGGTTACATTAATGAGGCATGGCTTCAAAATTCTGATATTTACTTGTATTTATGATAGTTCTCAATAAATTTAGGTATGCTGTCATGATGATGTCATAATTCTAGATATTTTTTGAATATTTGAATATTGCATAATTATAAATTAGTCAATTTATTTATATTTTATGTTTAACAAATTTATTTTATTATATAGGATAATTAATCTAGATTAACTTCTATATGATTTAATCAATATCAAAATTTGGCCATTTATTCTAGTTAATTACCCCAGAACACCAATTACAAAAAAAAAATCTAGCTCAAAATTAATTTTATGAAGCTAATAGTTGGTTAAAGTTCATTTCCCTAATCATGGTTACCCCAATATGTTTTATAATATATATGTTAGGTGTGTAATAAAATTTGGGTGTTTTAGTGATTTCTAACTTGAATTACATATTGTTACAAAAAGTCATTCTAATTACAAATTTGACATAAAAGTGATGATAATTGAGTGTATACAAATATAATAAGTAAGATAATTAATATTAAATTTATATAAAAATTATTATAAATTTATATAACTAAGATAGTTAAAAATAGTAAAGTATAACTATTGGTAAATATTTTAATAAATTGGATACAAATGATACTTACCTAGTTTGTGTGCATGTAGGTGTGGGAAATAATAAGTTTGGAGTAAAATAGAAAATGATCCTATAAAATTCATCATATACAAGGATGTTTTATTTGGATTTGGATGATTGTGTGGGAACTGTAATGTTATGTTGCCGTAGGTGTATAACTTTATCATAGGCATCTTGTATGTAATAATGAATGGATATGGATGTGAAAAAATGAAACTTTATAGGTTTTTTGTTGCCTTTTTTTTATGTATTTATATCATGCACATAGGTTTTTATTCTTCTCTAAATGATCAAACCCTATATTTTCACTCATGGAGTGACTGTGAGAAAAATGGTTTAGTGGGCTCAAAGTGTTGAGCTGACCCCAATGACCCCTATGTCATTGGGTGCATCCTATATATCCCATACTTTAAATAGGGCCTCAAATTGATGTAGTTATACCCTATATTTTGGCTTCTATGTGTATAATGGTGAAATGTGTGATATGTAAATAAATCCATTAATCTAAATTGTAACATGGAAAATGTGGCTCATGGGATGCTCTTTGAGTGCTTTAGACTTGTATAAATATTGTTCTTATGTTTAATGTTGAAATAGAAACAAAAAGGATAGGTTTTCTCACTCTAATGCTTGATTTAGTGTTTCTTGGTATATTTCCTTATGAGTTGTAAGTGATTTATTGGTGACGATTGAATGAGGGTTGAGTTTTCATGTATAAAAATCCATCTAGAAATATCTCACATTAAATAACTTAGGATAACCTTTAGCATATGTCTATTTTTCAAATTGGATTAATTTTAGGCAATAGACACTTTTTGTGAAATAGAAATTTGTGTCGATGCATGTGTCTTCCTAAGATGCAAGTATCTAGAGATATAGAAAATATGTACAAGTCTAAAACTAACAATGAAGGATAATGACCAAGTTTAGATATTTTTTACATATATAAAAGGCCTAGTCATTAGAATAAAATTGGTTAGACTAAGAGATAAGTATTTAGGCACAAATAAATAGTTAATTTGATTCTCTTTGTAGTCTAAAGGTTCATAGCTTAAAGTTATAAACTTGATAGTTATTTTAATAGTGTATAATATGGAGGTACTATATAAAATGATAGGGATATAAAGATTGAAACAGATTGGAATACTTCCCCCATCCAATAAAATATTATA
>JARHVA010000972.1:670000-760000 GCA_037957365.1 Torreya grandis
AATGCTGGTGGCTCTGGTTCTTCAGCATCCTTCCTTGTGTCTGCAAACAATTGAATCTTTTAGCTCCACACCTTAACAATCTCCCACTTGGAGATAAACAGCTGCAACTTGTACCTGTCCCTATACACCATCTACTTTGTTCCTTAGGATCTGTATCCCTCTTCAATGTCACTCTTGAAGACCAACCACCACGTAACCCTGTGATGCAATACCTGTATCTTATGCCACAAGAATTTTGCTGCTCCCAAATTCTCCATGACATACTTCTGAACCAACTCTACCCTTAGCTCAGAAAACTCCCTGTATATGAAACCCTCCACTGTTCTATAGCATAATCAAGACCATATACCATAGCCTTCTGTCTCATGTTTCCATCCACTCTCTTCTCTAAAATGGGAATCCATCCCTCTATCCAGTGCTTTCTTCCAACTGACAACACTACCAACAAATACCTGTTTGGTTCTCCAAGGACTCACACTCCCCATCCATGCCAAGCTCCCACTGTTTCTGGATTCTACTTGCATTACTTCTTCCATCTTCTTAGTTCATGACTATTAGTAAGGAATATAAAGAAGGTGAACAATGAATATGAGGTTCACATACCTTTCCTGACCTCCACATGGGTGTTTGAGACTTATTAATTCACCTGACATCCGTTCCAGTGACCGATCTAGGCCATCTCCCAGTCTGCTTCCGACCGATGTCGGTTCCCTGCACTAACCTTGACTGTTGACGTCATTTCCCTGGCCGACGCCGACATCCCTCCTACCGACGTCAGTCTTTATGACCAACGTCGGACTTCTTCAGTCCAACCTACCGACCCTACTGGTCTGCACATGACCGATGTCGGTATCTGGATGACTGACGTCAGTGCCAAGCTACCGACATTAGTGTCTATGTGTTCTTGTAAGTGATGAAATTTTCATCTGAGAGATCTTCATGGATCAAACCTCTGTCCATGCTACCCTACTCAGATTTATTCAGCCCCTGTGACTAATCTCTGTCCTTCATCTCCTCCATAAACACCAAGGCTTCTTTGTTCCTGTCAAAAGCATCAAATTTCCTCATTTTGTAATGAACTGTATCTATGCTTTCCAAATTTGAACACGTACCTTTTGAATCAAGAACTTCCATTCCCTTCCTGTTCTTGTGACCAAGCCTATTAGGCCACATCTTTGAATCTACACCAGAAGTAGAATCAGTAATACAAGTAGACAAATAAAGAGTATCTACTTTCTTACCTCTTGCTAGAACAAGTGCTCCCTTGGTAACCTTCCAAGAATCCACTGTGAGAGTTATTGTGCATCCCTCATCTCCCAACCTTCCTGCAGAAATTAGACTCTACTTCAGAATTGGAACATGCATGACCTCTTTCAACACCCACGTGTTGTCAATCTGCAATCTCAGCTACACTTTCCTTTTGCCAACTATCTGACAAGGCGTACCATCCCCTAAATAAAGAACTCCAAAGTCTCCCTATTCATACTCATAGAACAAATCTCTATTTGGGGATGCATGAAAAGATGAACCAGAATCTAAAATCCATGATCCTACTTGACTATCTAAAGAAAGTATGAGAGCATCCTGCATCACAATATTTGCATCCTTTGCTTCTTCAATACCTGCATGTTGAGTCTCTTTATCTCTCAACCAACACTCCCTCTTCGTATGTCCTTTCTTTCCACAAAACTAGCAGGTAATACCTTTGGACTCGGATCTCCTTCCTGACCTTGATTTCCCTTGCTCAACCTTCTCCCTTTGCCTTTCCCTACTTTCTGCACTTAGAGCATTCCCTGATGATTCACCTGTGCTTCTCCTACATATTTCTTCATTCAAGATCACACTCACAACATCATCAAATTTTAAGATTTTAAAAGTAGATGCAGAATTACTTACTACCATAACCATACCATCACAACTTTCAGGCAAAGAACATAAAATCAAGAGAGCCTTTACCTCATCATCAAAAACAATATTGACTAAAGCTAGTTGGTTCACCAAACCATGGAAATCACTGAGATGAGTATGTACCGATCCACCTTCCTGCATTTGCAAAGTAAATAGCTGCTTCATAAGATATACCTTATTAGAATCCGAGGGATTTTTGTATAAATTCGCCAAGGACTTTATCAACTCTTCCATTGTCTTGCACTGTGATAAGCTAGAAATCACAGATGATGCAAGGCTCAACCTTATGGAACCGAGAGCCTTCTGATCAAGAACGTTCCATTCTTCATCCTTCATATCTATGGGCTTGCATGCAACCCCACCCAACGGTAAGTACAAATCCTTCTGATACAGATAGTCCTCAATCTGCATCCTCCAATGTTGATAATTCTTGCCATTAAACTTCTCCATTCGTAGCCTGCTTTCTTCTGCCATTGCTGAACTCCCACTCAATCAGAAAACCCTGTGAATGACCTATAATCAAAAACAATACCCTGCTTCCTGCAAACTGTAGCTCTGATACCACTTGTCAGGGGATCTCTAGCTCTACCAATTAGAGCACAATTGATTACTTTCTTATATGAAATTAAACACGAAATTATACCAGAATGATAAAGTAGCTAAAAACTTGAGACAACAAAGAATTTGAGAGACAATACACACTCTTGTATTAAATACTACTAGAAGAAAATACAATAAGGAAGATGCACACTCTTGTATATATATAAAATCATTTTCATGAATAATTCATCCCATTTTTCTCAATCCTTGAAAAAAAAACTATTAAATGAATCTTAATGGATATTTCATGACTGTCAAAGTGTCTACCATAAACATTACTATGGCATTGGAAATTTATTTTCTAATTGTGTATGGCATTGGAAATTTATTTTCTAATTGTGTGTGTGTGTGTGTGTGTGTGTGTGTGTGTGTGTGTGTGTGTGTGTGTGTGTGTGTGTGTGTGTGTGTGTGTGTGTGTGTGTGTGTGTGTGTGTGTGTGTGTGTGTGTGTGTGTGTGTGTGTGTGTGTGTGTGTGTGTGTGTGTGTGTGTAAATATTAACATAAAATGTGGGTCAGTTAATCATTGCCACATCATGGCTCTCATAGATAAAATAATCATGGTTTATAAATTGATAAAATGAATTACATTCAAACTACCAATCAATAATGCATGTCATCACATAAAAATAGAGTTCTACAAATCAAAGACACTGAGTTTTAAATCAAGCAAGCTCACTACTAGGTGTTATGTGGTTTAAATAAAATAGAGCATACCACCAAGTTCATGCACTAAGAGATTGAAAATAGTCCAAATTATATATATAAACTGTTTGGATAATCATCCCAAGCTTACAAATTATATGTAGAAGGTATAATGTTCACATTTATTGTTAAATTTTGAAGAAGAGTGATTAGGTTTAGATGGAGAGTGTCTTACCCAGTAACACCATGGTGAACATCTCCAACCACACACTCTCTTGATGTATTTTTTACTTGTTACATTCTAATACCTCACATTCTTCAGGGTCTCCTCTGCTCTCCATCCCTGGTCTCTCTTCCCTAGTCTTCATTTGCCATTTTTCTCATGCCACACCTGGCATCCCATTATCCACCTTTGAGACCCATTTCATCCTACCTTCCTCTATATATTCTTCCTATTTCCTAGCCATCTTACTTGGTGTCACCTACTCCACTCCATGCCTCATGTCATGAGTCCCTCCTCCTTACCTGAGTCCATCTTTCTTTTTCCTCTCCCCCCATGCCTTTTATTTGCTACATGCTAGACACCCCTTGCCATCCACCATTACTCCCCTCCATGGTCAACCTCATCCTTCAACTTCCCATGAAAACCAAAAAAGAAAAAAAATAAAATAAAATAATAATGTAATTTCAAATATTTCCCCTCTCCCTACAAGACTGGCATGCCTTCTTCAGCCAATGCTACTTTGGCATAAGAAACAAGTCATCAAAAATAAAATTATATATATGCTAAAAAAAATAAAAATATATAACATAATCCATAAAGATAAAAATATAGGTCCAAAACATTACATATATCCCAAAATAATAAAATAATGCAACTATTAAATACATGGTAATAAATTATTAAGTGACTCATTGGATAAAATCCATAAATTAGTAAAAGAAATAACGATAATGAGAATTTTTAAATAACATATGGAAAATAATCATTAAAATGATTAATTAATAAAATCATAAAATAGTAAAAATCATAATTAAAATACATAACCCAATAAGAATAACCATCAATTCATTTAAAGTAATGATAATTATTAAAATTATAAAAATAATACTAATTATCGAAATCACCATTTCAACCCAAAATATAAAAATCAATGAATGACAATAATTGACAAAATTCCTTAATTTTTTCAAATCTTTCGATGGTCAATCATCCATGAATGAGGGGTGATTACACATTTACCAAGGTCAAGAGACCTAATATGATCTAGATAAATCAAGAATAATAGACTAAAACATAAACCACTTCCTTAGGGCTTAAATAAAAATATTTCGTGACACCCAAGAAGGCTAACCTAAAACTAAGGTATAATCCTCAACACACAAGGGACACACAAGAGAGTTAATGGTGCTAAAACTAACAAATCAAATGGTGAATAATAACTAAACATATTAGCTTAGAGAAGAGTGCGACCAATAATGTTAAAAAGAAATAACACAAAATAATGTAAAATAAGGTGGCTTAGTATCACATAATACACACTATAGCTATTAGAGAGACATTTTGACTCCTCAACTACCCATAATATACTTGATATGTCCAAACCCAATGGTAAGCCTAGCTCATAGTTTGTTCCCTACATCCACTAAATAAGACATTAACAGTACTTGAATGATGTCAATATTATAATAATAATGATAATAATAATAATAATAATAATAATAATAATAATAATAATAATAATAATAATAATTCAACATGAATCATTAGACATGAAATGATAATTAAGTATAAGCAACTATAGCTAAGAAGGGACTAGGGTTAGTCATGATAACCATGAACCCATCCATGTCTTGTGAGGCATAATCAATAGCTATAAAAGTTATCAATGTCAATCAAGTAAAATTCAATATATCAATAACATATAACAATGTAATTAATAGAAGTAACATATGCATATAGAAGGATAAAATGAACCCCACATAATCATTATATATATATCAAGATATAATGAATCCACTACGAGAATCAATCATGGCATAACGTATTGTCCTAGCTATCCAAGGCACCTACATCATAACCATCTAAAAATAATACCCACATCGATAGTCATTAGTCTAAGTGATGTCTAAATACACTAAATTAGGCTAAAGTCTAGTATCTAAAAATGGGCTATAAGATCAGTTCGTGACATCTTCCCCTCCTACAAGAGGAGCCATCCCGATGACCATCAATAGTCAAGCACAAATTCTTAGAAAGAGTTAAATTTAAAAATCACTACTACTACATAATAATCCCACCTGTTGTGGGGTGGCAATGTCTTAGTCGCATTTCATAGTTATTCCTATCTATTATTATCAAAATATCAACAATATCTAATGCATTAGGTCATGTAATGATCTTCTTCCCAATTTCACATGTATTTCATGACATTGAAAGGGAAACAACACTTATACAACACTATCAAAACATAAAATTCCACCAAATTTCACCACTTAGATGGAATTTTTTACTCTCATACCTTAAAAAGGCCATAAAAACCATTAAAATATTTTATGAACAAGCTATAATAGGTTCACCAAACCCAAAATTTCTACATCAGTCAGTAAAATTTCAAGGTAACAACTAATAATTACACACATCACCACTAAAATTGACCATTACAACCATCTTTGAACTTGGTCAGAAGGCAACATGAGCATACAGTGTCCCAAACATGGTAGCTAAAACTTACATTAATAAGATCTCTAGTAATGACACTAACAAAACTTCCAATCAAGAAAACACAACTAATGAATTGCAAGATGAAAAATGATGCCTAAACCAAAATTAATAATCTAAATATGTAACTTGATGAATGTCAATGTCACTTGTGTCAATACACACAAACCTATAATATGAGGTAAACAATAATAAAGACATCAAATCCCAATGAATTACAACCAAAATCTAAATCAAGAGTGGAAGTATTCCACTAAAAAATTATTCCACAAGCATAATCCCAAGACCATTTATCATAGGATGTCATATCACAATGACAATAATCCATATTGTTATGGTTACTCAACTACATCATCAACCATTCAGGGGTTAATGCAACATCCCACACCAAACATGTTGAACCATGGAGAACTACTAGGCATCACATGTAACCCAAGGGCTTATAACATATTCTCCAACACACACATGAGTTCACATGATGGTTACAGGGATTATAATCCCACAATCTCATCAAACTTACCTCATGGTAGCATAAAAGAATAATAGAATATGCTTGATCAGGACATAACACTATTCCACTTGAGCATAATATCAGTATGCATTTTAGTCAATATTTAATAATAAAAAATATGTATATCTCTAAAAAATAGTATCATGTATATGTAGAATAATACCTCATACACAATGTAGTTGTACTTACTAGTCAACATATGTTATAAACTTTGAATATTCATACAAGTATATTCTTTTTAGGTAATTCAAAAATTACCTCAATAATAGCATTCTTGACTTTACATGTCAACATGTACTTATTTTTTAGCAAGTTTAGTCTTACTGATTTTTTCATGAATGTCCAATTTCAAAGATGAATTAATGTTTTTACAAGGCTACATAGACAAATTTCACAAGGTTGTTTGTATAACATCCTCAAAGAATTAGTTGAAATAACACTCAATCTAACAGGTGACCATTATTCATGAAGATCCCATGGCCATCCTATGGCACTCATGGTGCATAACTTAAATTAATCAAGAAACTACTTTGTGCAAAGGGGAGAAGTGGGTTTTTAGGCTATGTGAGACTCCACCCACTAGCCTAAAATTTGTCCAATCATCTTAGATATAGTTTTCACTTGACCCTAAACCTCCTACATGCATCAAAACTCAATGCTAGAGAAATGATGCGGGATCACATAACATAATACCATTATACCTTAGGAAACTCAATCAAATAGAAGTTGGTTTTAGAGGCAAAACACATCCGACAAGTATACTACAACCACTTTAGAGTATACTACATATGTTAAAAACACAATCACATTTATTCCAAGGTGTGTACAAAAATATTCATATAAAAAATTTAAAACAAAATTAATCAAAGTAAGGTTAACATGATTGATTCTAAAAAGGGGAGATCATGTTACACAAGTAATCTACCATTATGCACATGTTTAACCATTTACAATGTACAACCATCTATGTAAAATACTTAACAACAATGTTGATATATAGAAGAAAAGTGAAAAAACCCACAAGGTTGTTATATAGACATAGGTTTTAAAAGATACCAATTTACATATTTTGACAAAATCATTGAAAAATAAAATTTCACACAACAAGGTTGGTATAAAAAAAACTATGTGAAAGTCCCTAAGGTCAACCATAAGCATAGGTATAATAAACACAAATTTACATGGATTCACAAGATCAATGAAAGGTTATAATTATACAACACATAACAATTTTACACATAAGGGAGGAATAACATGAAAGAGACCACACATACGTGACTTAGGAGTTTAGACAATTATGACAAGGTACTTTCACATTACAACAATCAATACACATGATGGTGAAGCACAAGGGTCCATGACTCCCATTGGGTCATTCAATGTATATATGTCATCTAAATGACACTAAATATATATCATATAATACACTTAATCATTCCTAGGGTCTCAAATCACCAACAATGTTCATACGTCATGGATATATGGCTCACACTAATCCATAGCAATAAAAGATCCCCAAAACTCTCTATCTTGCCTAAGAAAGTCATCAAAACTCAGCTGTTAGACCCTCCAAGCTTAATCCACACCCTTAGACCTCCCAAAATATTGTACCTCAGCTTCATTGGATAGATTTCTCATGTAAACTATAAATGGTCATTGAGGCATTATCTCATGATTTCATCAACAAGCTTACATTACCTATTCTTCCAATTGACTTAATCTAACAAATCAAGGGTGAAATACTAATGCACAATTAGATGTGACATCACTTTTGTGAAAGGGTAGACTTTGCCAAGTCATGGGGTGAATGTTATATCACTATTGTAGAAATCATGATTTCCATCATTGATAAGTTCAATTGAACTCAAAATAAACATCCTCATGCATGCCTAGCTCAACCAAAGTCAAATAAGCTTCCCCATGAATGTGAAAAATCAATGGTCATTATGATAACCTCATGAAAATAAACCTAATCATGGTCAAATAACCACCACTGATGTAACACATCTATTATCAAAACATCATCATAGTAAAATTAATAATTAAACATCCCCATGCACTTATTTATTTTCAACCATTTAGAGTTATGAAGGTACATGATCCCATATCTAACTCAACAAAGCTCTTAATATAGCTCAAAATTCTCCCTCAAATCAAAGATCTCAATCCTCACTGATTTACCCAATTAAATCCGACAATCTTACCCTATGCATATCTCTAGGTTTAAGCTCAACCATTGGTCTTCCCAAGGTCAGGATGTTCTAAACACCTAATGATGACTCTCCCATACAAGTCAACAATAAATACTAAACATCATTTCCTCAATTCTATGGCAAAGTATTAATCATCAGTCTTCGATTAACCTACCCATACAAGTCAATGGTTGACTTGTGATGCTTGCCCATAATGCAATTGATGAGGGAAGGGTTGACCCAACCAGCTATAAGTAAGCATCACAATATCACTTTCATAGATCTATTGATTTCTCCATACACACACATATTCCACAATATAGGAATTTCTAGTACTTTAGGCTTGTATAAGTGAAGAAATAATTAAAGTATTATTTAATTCATATAAGAGGTTAAGTGACTTATAAGGGTCATAACATAGCCTCCTCAAACAAATAAGACATACATGAGTCCACACATGGTATGTAACTCTAGCCAAGGCTCAGTGTGCATACAAACATACCAAGTTTCAATTGAGTCTTAAAAATATAATATAGGCATAGAGATGGTAATCAACCATCAAAAGGCATACACATATAAGTTGGCAAAATAAGCATCCATAAGGTGAAGTATATCTTCACTAAGTGTATCTATAGCTACCCAAGTACATTATGCAACATAATTAATTGCAAAGATATATACAACCATACAAAATTTCATCTATCTTTTTAAGTACATGCCAAAAGTCAGTGCAATGTGTCCAAACTCATCTAAAACCAGTAAAGTATAGGCTCTGATACAAGATGTAACACCCTAAAAATGTTTTTTTCAAGTTATCTATCAAAGTACACAATGGAAAGACACAAGTTCCCATCACATAAAACTTAATGCAGTATAGAGCATCCCAATAGTCCCAGTTGAATAAGGCTAAGTCAACCATATTAGAATTGAGCACATCTAAGAATTTCTAGTTATCCCATTTCTATATAAGCTAATAAGATAAGATAAAATTGAAACACAATCATAGGGTCTAAATGATTAAACAAAAGGGTCCATCTCACTAACTCATTTAACAAGTATTGTTACATCATGAGATCATCAAGTAGAGATCTCTAGTCCATTGCTAAATATAGCATGACATAAGCTAAAGGTCCCAATACTTTGGGGAATCACCAAAGTAAGGAAAATCCATATGGATAACCATAATAGAATCCAAGGTCCTTTGGAAAAAACCTTGGCCTTTCTTCCTTAAATATGGTGGCCACATAAATACTAAATAAAACTCTATCTAGAAGGACTAATACTCATTAGATTAGATGAATTACAATATGATTAACCCTAGGTAGGTAACATCATATGCATGAGTATCCTAATGCCTAAGCATATAATTGACATTGGGTTATCAATTAATCCTCAAGCTATAGGGTCACTTAATATGTTACAGGATCACTCTCTCGTGAACCAACCATAGGGGCCTCACACCTAACTATTGCTTAGTTGTCCTTTAGTTAAAATATCTTATTTATATATATCATAGACATTAACTCCCTATAAATAACATGTGTATGACTATGCAAGGGTTCATTACTTATTTACTTTCAGGCACTAGCTTGTGTCCTTATTAAGGAAGATTATGAATTATCAACTCATTATCGAGGTGGATTATTTAAATCTTATAACCAAGTGAAATCATTTAAGGTTTCCATATCTTATTAATTATTAATCAAATTGTATAATTATTTATTGATTTAATGAACATACACAAGGTATACCAGGAATCCCCTAGCAAAGATAAGCTTAATATTTAATCACACACACACACATCTAGTGTAAACATTGACTATCTATTCTCACATAAAAACTTATGACAATTTTTCCAACTTCCAATAGAAAGAGTTGAATTATAGCATCTAAATTAATAACTTTAAGAAAACTTGTCATATATCACAAACACTATAACACCTTTAATGGTATAACCAATAATCCCAAAATGTGACTCCACATCAAAGACCATTAATCTATCTTACTTCAATGCTTAAGCAATAGAAATAAGCTCACTACAAATGACATCATGACCAATAAGCATTTCTTGCTATATCTTAATAATGAGAACATATTACTTGAACCGTCAAGTGTCTATTTTTCATAACCCAGTTTTAGCATATTAATTCCAATTGAGACTATAAAAGGTTAAGGCTATGTTTTTAATAACTATGATAAAATTAAGAGATGTCATACAACATCATTCTAATGTCATACCTCAAGATAGTCTTTATGCTACCATGCATAAGAAGTGTAAGGCATATAGTTCATGAATAATTAGGTAAATTCCCATTCTATTCATTATCAAGTCAAGAGGAATATTATGGAATAATAGATAATTGATTGTTTGTACACTCATTGATTCATCCTTATTACTATAGACATTTATGTTATTAATTTTCTTCTAGGCCAAACAATTGATCATCATCAATTATTCATAGATTCATTATATGTTATAAGTAATATAAATCCTCAAGAGATAATATGACTTGTTTCCACTTATATTAGGGTTCTATCTAATGGTGTAACAACCATCTCTACCAGAATTATTTAAAACATGATTATCGACTTGACAAGAGATATAGTTTTCCACTTGATTAATTTCAGCATAGTGTTATTACCATGAAATCATACTAAGACCATGTATCTAATAATAATGCTACAACTAAGGGTATATTTTATCATCATTGTACTAACATAAAAAATTTGTAATTTCCCATTCTAGATAAACATACCAAAATAAGAGAATATCACTAGTTATAAGTTCATCACAAAACCCAAGTCTATTATATTATTAATCATGCTCAAAATAACATCTCATATTAAATTTTAGCTATCAACCTACAACATCATATACAAGAGACATGTATATATGTAAAAATAAAAACTGATGTCATGCATAAGGCATCAAGAATATTTATCACAAAATTAAATATGTAAACACAAATCCATTAAGGGAATGTAACCCCCTATTAGTTTAGCATACCTTAAAACAATAATATTTTTTTATCATATAATTCAAGTTTATAGGTACTTGAGTTCCATTTTTCTAATGGTTTACATTCTACAAGTTCATGCTTACTTAAAAACAACTGGCATATTACTAACCCGTGTACATATAACAATATATAAAGATCAATCATAACATGATGCATTCTAAAAACACTACCACTCACATGGTAAATATAGCCCAATATAAATGCATTTCAAAAGAGTAAATATATATGTTTAAGCTTATAATAATCATACAACTACCATCAAAGATACCTCCAAGTCCACATCACGTATAGTAATGTCTATGTTCTAGTCTTAACAATATTATAAGACTACATAATGTAATAATATGAACTACAACATAGAATGAGTGATCAACTAAAATCTAACAGACCAAAAATATATGAAAACATGCATGAATAAGAGAGGATACCACATGAAAATCCATGTGCAATAATGAAATATACAAACACTACACAAGAGACACCCCTAAAAACTAGCCCTATGAGCCCAGCCATTGGTGGCCCTTACGATCCCAACCATTAGCTTGGTGGAGGGTTTTGGCAACTAGGTACTCAAGTGAGATAACAAATGCACACATAATATTGAGCCACCAGTATACACTTGCAAAATTATCAATAAGACAAGGACAAGCAATAGACATAATTCATAACACTCAGCCCAATCGTGACCTAGTGTAATGCCCAAGGCATACATTATGTTTCTATAGGGGAATGATTTATAATGTAAATTAGTGTCTAAAATGTTCCCAATTCATAAGATAGATAGGTTTTTTAGGGTTTGTTACTCAGCCTAATGGGCTTATCCAAGCATAAGATAAATATAATAAGGAAACCAACTCCCAATAAACACAAATATCAAAAGAGTTGAAAAGAGGAAAACATAATGTTTGTAAATAGAAGTTAATATGGTTAGGATTTAACATGGTAAAGTACATTCAATGTTAATTTCTTCAATATTTTTGAAAAATTTGTAACCCAATTGGAAAAATGATATTTTCTAATCAAAACAAAATAACCCAAAATAGTCTAGGATTGACAATTTAAATAGGGCATTCAAGAATTTATAATAATAATCCCCAACCTATAATTATTACAATAACTAGGTTCTTTTAACCATTTAAGACTAGGTCAATTTTTAATTTAAAAACAAAAGACTTTGTAGACAATCCATATTTTTCCTTAAAGAAGATTACACTCATGGCGGTTTAAATTAAATCCAAATTTTTATCTTGCCACAAAGAAAGCAAGGGCATGCCTTTGTTGAATCATTATGAAAATTGGGGTTTTATGGAAGGTTTAAAGCACATGGGTATATATATAAACAAAAAATTTGGGTTAATTAATCATAGCCACATCGTGGCTATCATTTATTGAATAATTGTGGTTCCTAAATTAATAAAATGACATACATTCAAATTTTCAGTCCATAGTGCATGGCATCCCATAAAACCAAAGTTATATAGCTCAAAGACACTCATGTTTAAATGCAATAGGTTCACTACTAGGAGTTATGTGGTTTAAATAAAACAAAGCAAAGTACCAAGTTTGTGCATTAGGATATAAAAAATGATCTAAATAATATATATATATATATATATATATATATATATATATATATATATATATATATATATATATATATATATATATATAATACTTACATAATCATCCCAAGATTAAAAATTTTATGCAGAAGGTATAATGTTCACATTTATTGTTACATTCCCAAGAAGAGTGATCAGGTTCAAATGGAGAGTGTCTTAATTGGTAATGGCATGGTTGACATCTCCAACTACACACTCTCATTCCATATTTCTTCCTTACTAAATTTTACTACCTCCCATTCACTAGGCTCTCCATCTCTCCTCTTCATCCCTTGTCTCTCTTCCTTGCTCTGAATCTAGCCTCTTTCTCACATCACACCTAGTATCCCATTCTCCACCATCGAGACCCATTTCATCATACCTTCCCCTCTATATTTTCCATATTTCCTAGCCATCCTACTTGGCATCACTTACTCCATTCCACACAATTTTTCATGAGTCCCTCATCCTTACCTGACCCATCCTTCTATTTTCACACCCCCCATGCCTTTTCTCTGCTACATGCTAGACACCCCCTTCTGTCTACCATTACTCCCCTCCATGGTAAATTCCATCCCTCAAATTCCCATGCAAGATAAAAAATAATTAAAATAAATTAAAATAATAATGTAATTTCAAATCCATCCCCTCTCCCTACAAGCATGGTGTGTGTTCTTTAGCTAGCATTGCTTTGGCATAAGAAACAAGTCATCTAAAATAAAATAATAAATATTATATATATATATATATATATATATATATATATATATATATATATATATATATATATATATATATATATATATATATCCAAAATTAAAACTAAAATAAATAACATAATCCACATATCCAAATCTATAATTCTAGAATGTTCTGTGGATCATAGAATAATAAAATAATGAAACTATTAAATACATGGTAATAAAATTATTAGATGACTCATTAGATAAAATCTGTAAACTAGTAAAAGAAATAACAATAATGAGAGTTTTTAAATAACATATAGAAAATAATCAGTAAAAGTATTAATTAATAAAATCATAAAATAGTAAAAATCATAATTAAAATAATTAACCCAATAAGAATAACCATCAATTCATTTAAACCAATGATAATTAATAAAATCATCAAAATAATACTAATTACTAGAATCACCATTTTGACCCAAAATATAAAATTTTATGAATGACAATTGATAAAATCCCTTAAGTTGCTCATAGCTCTCGATGATCAATCATCCATGAAGGGGGGATTCTTACACATTTATCAATGTCAAGAGACCTAATATAGTCCAAAAGAATAAAAAATAATAGGCTAAAACATAAACCACTTCCTTACAAATTAAATAACTAGCATCTAAGACACTTGATAAGGCTAAGTGAAAACTAAGGTATAACCCAACCAGAATTGACATATACAAAAGGAAATAATAAATAAACATATAGCTCATAGAATGACATGACCAATAATGCTAAAAAGCATTAACACAAAAATATGTACAAGAAGGTGGCTTAGTATCACATAGTACACATTGTACCTATCAAAGATACTTTTCAACTACTCAACTACCCATGATATACCCAAGATGTCCAAACCTAATTCCGAGCCTAGCTCAGGGTCTAGTGCCTACATCCACTAAATAAGACATCAACAATATCTAAATGATGTCAATATAATAATAATAATTTAACATGAATCATTAGACATGAAATGATAATCAACTATAATTAAGTATAGCTGAGAAGGGACCAAAGTTAGTCCTGATAATCATGAACGCATGCATGTCTTGTGAGGCATAATCAATAGGTATAAAAGTGATCAATGTCAAACAAGTAAAATATAATATATAAATAGCATATATCAATGTAAGTAACTAAAGTAACATATGAATATAGAAAAATAAAATGAACCCAACATCTTTAGTATGCATATTAGAATATAATGAATCCACTACGAGCATCAATCATGACATAACATATTGCCCTGGCTATTTAAGGCACTTAAATTAAAACCATATAAAAATAGGTGTTATGGAAAAATCTTAGTTGTTAACTCATTTGGCCTTGTCACACTCTTAGCAAGAAATCCAAGTCAATTCTAGACTTGGTACAACTAGGCACAAGCATAACAAAATCTTGGGCGCATAACATTTAAAATCACTATTGCATTGGCATCAAACTACATAAGGTGCAAGCCTTGTGTACTCACCCAAATAAAAGCAAAGAAGGGACTGGGGCCCATGTTGGGTTAGTTGAAACATGGCACAAATTAGTCTCTTTGAGACTTTGTCAATTCAAAAATGAGCTTAGATAGGTTCATTGGCACAAGCCATCCTTGGTAGCATCAATAGGCATAGGTCTATTTAAGGTAGCTATTTTTGGTCATAGAGGCTCAAGTCTTTGGGATGCCAAGCTAAGTGCCATTTAGGTGCTTAGAGATTTAGGTAAATTATTTATACTTAGTGGTTCATTATTCATGCTATCACTCTAGGCAATGGTGTTAGGGATTAGGCACATGCCTTCCCCAACACTTAGGAAATTTTATAGTTTAAGCCAAAGGCACTCTCTAACACACAGATGTCATTAATAACTTGGAGCATACCTTCACTCATAACACATGCAAATATATAAGTTATGCTATTATTAATAATACATTTCAGTCATAACTATGAAATAATGCTATATCCATATAAATAAGATCAATACCTAATTTGTTTCAATGTCATTCTTCAACAACTCAAAGATCAATAAAATAGAGAATAATTTCTATAAAACAAAGTATATGATCATATAAATTATATTACAAGACCAAAGGATCACGAGGGAGCTTGGGTGATACATGATGATTCTCATAAGTATTCATGATGAAATTAAACCAAATGCATGCATAATTCTAGAGGCAATCTTACAGAGCTTCACTGCATTAATATTGCATCATATTTTCTCTATGTTCAAGCTTGTTTTTATAGGTAGGGGAGCATCTTTATGCCATTATGTATGGGAATACACTAGGTGCCATGTAATTTGTGGGGGTGTTTATTCCACCAGATCCACAAGTACTTAAGGAGATGTCCTTTAAAATTTGGGTACTAAAAAATTGCTTGCCAATTGGCACAAGATCTTTGAAGATCCTCCTAGCTGGTACCAAAAGTACCAAAATGGAAATCATCAATAATAATTACCTTATACTGAGATATTTTGAGTTGGTACAGTCCACCAATTAGCACAAAAAGGGGCCCAACATTTACCCCATACAAAATTGATAGTCTACCATCAAACTAGTCTTTTAGTGCCTTTATTTTACAAAACTCAAGTGTGCCCTCTTGTAGTTTCACCTTGAATTCTTCAAAGCCTTGAATAGTGAGATTTATTTCTTTGGTGGCACATACTAATTTTTTTGATGTATCCTCAAGTGTGAGCACATCCATATTCTCTAGTTCCTTCCTGAAGGCTTCTAGCCTCTGCTTTTCCATTCTTACCCTACCATCTAATATGACCCCTTTCTCACTTGCCTTTGTTTGAAAGATATATAGGAGTGCTTTCAAGCCTTGATCATGGGTTTTTAGCTAGGTATTTAAGGTGTTCACCTATGCCATAACCTAGGCATGCTTGTTCTTACTCATAGTGAAAGCATGCTTCATCAAAGCATCCTTATCCTCTCTCACCTTTTAAAGTCATGCAAGGATAATTGGCACTTAAGTGGAAAATTTGTAATATATGGCATGAATTTCTTTTACACACTCTTCCATATTTGTGAAGAGGTCCTTTACCACATTGAGCTTTTTGTTTAGCTCTCTCCCAATGGCTTTGTATGGATCTTATTATTATTATGGTGCCAAATTCATCCAAGGGATAATTTTGTCTACCAATGCATATAACTGATCAACTTATATCATTTTTAAAGTAAACATTATCCAAAAGAGATGTCTTCACTTCTTCAATGCACTCGACTATCTGTTGGAGTTTGATATTCAATGATTTTATTTCTTTTTGTACTTCGTGCACTATTTATTTCCAATTATTGGCATGAACATCATTAACAATGTTCTTGCATGCTACTTCTAAGGCCATTTTAAGGAGGGCATTAGCTAAATTAATAGTGTTCATATCCCTTAGATTTAGAAGTTCATAGTCATGCCCCTCTTTTATTTTCTTGGTGTTTCAAATTGTTTTTTTAATCACCTAAAACTAAGGCTCATCTATGTAACAATTGAGAGCCCAAGAAACTTGATGGCACTTTAGGGTCATGGAAGCTCTAGGGGGCATGTACTCTACCATATAAAAATCATCCTCTTGGGTGAGCCCCTTCTATGCTTTTTATCTATAGCTCAACTCATATTCCTAAACTTTGATTCTTACCTCTATGTTCTCTTTTTCTTCCCCATTTTTACTAGGGATTTCTCCACCACCTTCTTCTTCTTATTATTCTCTTAGGCATTATTCTTCTTCAAACTTCTCCCCTTGGTCTGCCTCTTCTCTTTCCTTAGTTCTAACTTTTCCATCTTATTTTTGTAGGGGTTTTTCCTTGGAATTTTACCCTTTGTCCACTTATTATTCTTGCTATGGCTCTTTGAAGCGAAACTCCTTAGGTTCCTACTAGGTGCCAACCTTGATTTCCTCTTATCCTATTACAGTCTCTACTACCTTCTCCATTTATTACCTTGAGGTTCTAGCATTGCCTTCTTTGTCTTTAGGTGCTCCTTCAGAACTAGGGTACACTTATTATGTAGCTTCCTATACCTGGCTAGTGTGGGTACTAGGCACCTCTTTTGTTGCCTTCTCCTTTATAGGTCATATGCTAGTGGAAACATTTTTATCTTTCTATTTCTCTCTTTTTTCCCTTTCAGCCTGGGATACCTTCTTTTCTACATATTTTCTCTTGGTCCTTTCCTCCTTGACCTTCTTCATTTTATCTTTCTTCCTCTCAGCCTATGCTTTACATTTATCTTCTTCTCTCCTATGCTCCTTAGCCTCAACCATCTCAATGGATTCTTCTAACATTCAAACCTTCTTCATTTTTTCTCTTATTTCTTATAATAGCTGCACCTTCTAAATATTGATGTTGTTAAGGCCAAGATTCTTCCATCTACTTATCTTCTTTCCAAATTCACTTTTAGGGTATGAAGAGGGGGTCCTTCCACTCGATGAGGAGTTGCCTTCCTTGAGCACAATGTATTCCCCTCCCATATGTTTCTCCCTCCATCTCTTCTTCCTCTCCTTCCTCTTTTATATATGATAGGGTTATTATCAGGTTCATAGTAGGAACCTTCCCTTTTTTAATCTCCTTGATGCTAGGGGATGTCTTTGGTTTGAATATCATGTGATTATATATGGGGACCAAAGGAGAGGCTTCTTAACCTAAGGAGATATTGAGTTTTATTTATTAATCTATATCTTATAGAGTCTCCCCCTTCTTTTTGGGATAATTATTCTTCTCTACTATCACCAGGGTCCCTTAATCAACTTTCTTGATAGGGGGATCATCTCCCTAATATGTGTTTAGGACCTTCTTCTTTGGCGTCATCTCATAATAGAGCATATGGATGTGCCTGGATATGGTTTCCTCATGGATAGGATGGATTTCAGTGTGATTTGAATTATCCTCTTCATACTTACTAGCCTTCTCATTTGCATAAACAAATTGACATGTCATCATGTGCTTCTCTATATCTGATTATTTCATTGGGATGTCTAGTTGCTATGCATTGGGGATCCTACACAAAGCTTCCTTGAAATATATTTTTAAGAAGGTGTATGGGATATTTAGCCAACCTAATCTATTCCCATCCAAAATAATCAGGTGCATGATCTAGTAGTACTGCATAATGAAAAATATCACCATTCTAAACATACGTTTTGGAAGCTCCTATGGGATGTGCCACTCCAGCCCAAAGGCCTCTATGTGCCTTTCACACCATCCCATGATGCATGCATTGCATTTAGTTCTAAAGGAGAAAGGAAACATTAAGTATTTTTAATTTTGTGCTAGGGATTTATTGTGCTCTAGAAATATCTAGAGGTTGTCCTCATCCCTATATGAAATTTCAATCTCCTCCATGACAATTAGGATGAGAATGGACCCCACCTAAAGGTCCCTTTTGTATTATATAAATCATGAACATTATTCAAAAAATCCTTGGTGATGAATTTGGAAATGTTAAACTTCATGTTCTATACCATGTGATAGGTGATGCAAAGGTAAGCCTTAGTCACATCAATCCAAAAACTACCTAGGTATAGTTTAGAGCTTACAAGGTGCACCATCACCCTCATGATGGGATCTTTACACTCCTTAATGGGGAATGAGAAACCCCATTTAAAAAAATTTAGGAGCTCTGAAATGTGCTCTACTTCTTCATCATCATCCATAACTTGATGGATGTCTCAGCTAACGTCTAGCCTAGTTATTCTCTTTATCAATTACACCAAAATCTTCATGCACTTCCCTAAAAATTAAATAATGTCCTGATGGAATCACGAGAGTAGGAACTATATAAGATCATTTGAATTCATAAAGCATGAAAAATCATAGATTGTACTTGTGCCAAAATATTCTAACTTGTCTCAAATTTAGACGTTAAATAGGGTAGTTCCTTGCTCTGTCTTTCACTTTGTATCCAAAATCCAATCTTGTGTGAGGTATGGCAAATGGTTGGACATTTGGTGGTTATATTCCTTCAACTAGTAGGTCTGAAAAAAGGACTACTAATTTCACTTATTATGACCTCTGGGGGAATTTCATGATTTGGTAGGAAATATTCATGATCATCTTAGTGTCCACTTGTACCATGTTACAACTTCTACTCACTGCATGACTATTTTTGTAGTGGCAACTTCAGGCACTATATGTACCCATTTTTGATCCTATTATGCCTGAACTAAGCTAAACCCATTTTGTTTCTTCACCATCCTAAACCTGAAATTTGTGAAACATTGTAGGAGTAATTTATTAAAGCCTTGAATGGTGATGGTGATTTTACAATAATGGGGTGTATGACTGTTCCTTCATCTCTCAAGCTTTGTTAGCCATTAATGATGGCCTAGGAAATAATGTAGTTATCGAACTATATTATCCTATAAAATTATTGCCCCATAAATCAAACAATTGATATTACTATGAACACAAATCTATCTATTACTTAGCCTTTCACTCTTGGTGACTGGGGACCTCAAATTCTCACTTGGTACACTTCAGTACTATAGTTTTCACACATTGACTTTCTAGTTTTGCTTTAGATTACTCTAAGTCTTATATTATCATAAGGTTTTTAAATTAAAACCTTATGATTTTATCTATTTTATACCTCACTCTTACATTTACCATCATTAATTTAGGTGTCTTATGGTGTGGTGGTGCCTAGATTTCAAAATATATGAAAATCCCTTATCATTAATGTATTAAATGTGTATGTTTTTGTCTCCACCACTAACTCATTGAATGTTCCTAATATTAATTTGATAAAGTGATGTTTAGTTCAAATGATCACTTCCCACTCAAACTTGGGTTAACACCAGCTATCTTTGATGATTCTTTTTTTGTGCTTTGTTCACTCAATGTGATAGTTGCCTTTCTTATGAAAACGTGGGTACACCACCTCACATGCACATGATTCAGCCTCCTTAGTTCCACTTTCATTTCCTATTGCAATTGTATTTCAAGCATGTTTCCCTATATTTATTCATTTGTTATGCTTCATATTTCCTTGGCCTATCCTACTCACACAAATCCCTTGTGTTGGTTCTCCAATGTCTTAGTTTCCTTTCCTAGTTTTCTTATTCATGATTGTGTTGTGTATATTTTACTTCCATCTTGTACACAACCCTGGTGTGCATGTAAACCTTATTATTATATCTCATATGTATTATAAATTTATGTGGCTCTTTATAACTCTAGCATAAAATCTACCTTTATGCTTATACACTTTGTCATTTAATTCTCAATATTCTAGCCCTAGGTGCTTATAAGAAAATGAGATCAACTCACCTGACTTGTATGATGCATGGAAGTGCTAAAGTATTTCATTATTTGGAAGTTACCTATAATTTTCACTATATGCACATGAATCCTATGCATCTTCTTCTTGCATCTAGCAGGGTTTCATGTGCTCACCACTTAGATGTCTAACATCATGTATTTAGAAAGTGCAAGTGCTCAACTCACTTGATTGGAATTATGTATGAAATCATAGATGATTTTACTGGTAGAGTGCCCTATCTCTTAGATTTATTTCTTGATTATTTTTTACACTCTTTTTCCTAAAGTTGGCAGTATTCATATAACTAGAAACTTAGGTGTCTAGCCTCAAGCACATTTAAAAAGTGCATGTTTTTTACTCACCTAGATGGAATTATGCATGAAGTGCCATCAGATTCTCTTGATGAGCTTCAAAGTGATGCTTATTCACTCTTTACACTACCTAAAGATGAAAACAAAATTTAGAAGACCCATCTAGCTTATACAAAATGTTATTTCAGACATCTTACTCAAACTAATTAGTGACAGGGATGTTCACATATTTATGGCACAAGTACCACCTTATTTCTAATATGACTTTAGTCAATTTCTATTGAAATATTGTAAGAGTATCTCATTAGAAAATATGTGTAACTTGCATGCACATATTTCAAATAAGTGGTGGATGATATAGGGGCCCATCCATCATATATAAAATTTTATTGGGTGCTTAAGGTACTTAGAGTCATAGAGAAACACCAATGTTCCTTTATTCAGATCCTTATTCTTGATGTGCTTGTCAAGTTGGAGCTTCTGACATGCCTTCTTCATTTAAACTCCATCCTGCTTGGGTGAATTTCATGTCCAAGAATTTGAAATCTTCCATTCTTGGGTGTAATTCTTGGTCATCTAACTAACCAATGCATGTAATGCATAAGTATGGCACCATGAATTCCATGGGGAGAACTACTTTGGTGCCAAAAACTAGTTGAAATGGTTTGGCCTTATTCAGGCACTTGTATGTTGTGTGGTATGCCCATAACATCATAGACACTCTATCATCCCAATCTTTGTGACCAACATCACATATATTTATCAGGCATGTTCCCAAGATCTTATTAGATGCTTCAGCTATGCCATTTGCCTATGGATGATATGGGTGGTTTTATGGTGTGCTATCGTGTATCTAGTTAAGAGGATGCACACCATCTCATTGATGAAATGAGTGCCCTTATCACTATTCAAATTAAGTGAGAACCCATATAAAATTATTATGTTCTCTTAGATGAAGAGCATGAATATTAGAACTATGCAATATTTTATCAGCATAGCCTTAAGCCACTTTATGAAATAATTAGTAGCCACTAGAATATACCAAGTGCCTATACATTATGTTATAGGAGTTATTAGTCAAAAAAAAAAATGGACCATTTCTTGAATGGTGCTTAGGTAAGAATGGGGATGATAGGCATCTCATCTCAGTGGTTAGGTTTCTTAGTACACTAATAGATGTCACATGCCTTAACATAATCCTTTGTGTCTTTGAATAGGCTTGGCCACAACAAACCTAACTACAATATCTTTCACACTATTGTGACTCTAACACAATATCCTCCTACAATTCATTCATGCACTTATTTAAATATGGGGTCCCTCTCATGTTTTAGGACACACCATCATAGGACTTCATCTGTACCAAGTTTATACAATTCCCCCTAAATGAGCTAGAAAAGGGTGGTGTGAACAACAAGTTGTTTCTTTTATTTATTGGACATGGTCTGGGGTGCAAACCTAGACATTAGGAAATTATTAATTTCCACTAAATATTTAGGGATGCACTAGATTTTTTATAGTTATGTGTCAGGCATATCATCCTCAATTGGTGCCACTACATCACTAGAATTTATGAGAGAAATGATCTGGCCCCATGTTTTGCTTTCCAACTTTGACAACAACTACAAATTAGAACTCCTAGAATATAATTATCCATTTGCATATGCACATGTGTAACATAATATTGTTCATGATGTAGTTTAGTAACTAATTATTAGTGAAGAATATTAATGGGGTTGCCAATAGATATTGCCTAAATTTTTGTAAGTCATAGACCATTGATAGTGCCTTATGCTCTATGGTGGTGTGATTTTGATCTTATTGCATTAATTGCCTTATTGAGAAGGAGATGGGGTGATCCATCTTTATTTCACCTAGTTGTACCAATATGACACTAATTACATATCTAAAGGCATCAACATCGATGTGAAAATGAGTTATCTAATTTGGGAACTATATAACTAGTTTGATTTCCATTTTTATCTTTAATGTCTCAAAAGTCTCCTCTTGCACTATGATCTAACAAAGGGGCCATATTTACACATGAAGTCCTCTAGAGTCACTCTAATCTTTGTGTTTCTCCTTATAAACTTCCTTTAGTAGCTATAATGACCTAGAAATGAATGAACATACTTATATATTGATATATTTTAGAGATGAATGATGATTTCTATCTACATAAGATTAACAAGAAAACCATTCTTACAAATTATGTACCTAAGCAATGTTCCAAAGGGGGTTGTAAACATGCACTTATTTATGTTTAAATATATCTAGGGCTACCTAATATAAACATGCACTTATTCAAGTTTAAATATATATGGAGCTACCTAAACCTCTCAAACATGAGGCACAAATTTTCATAGTGGTCCTTTACAAAGCCATATATATTCAAGTCATCGATATAGACTTAAAAGAACTTATGGATGAAATATTTGATAGAAATGATCACCACTCTAGATAATATGACTGGAACATTCTCGACTCCAAAGGGAATCACATTATAAGCAAAACAAACCCATTCAATCATAAAGGTTTTCTTAGTTTTGTCCTCTGTATCTATCTGCATTTGATGGTAGCCTCAGAAACCATCAATGAATGTATATGTTTCACATCCTACAACACCATCAAGGACCTCATCAATAAATGGGATCAAGAAAGGGTCAATGATGAAAGTTACATTTAAAAACATGTAGTTGATGCAAATATGAATGCACCCATCCTTAATGATGCTTATGACCATAGAACCCACATGTTTGGACTCCTCTATAGGGTAAATGATTCCCACAACTATCATTCCATCAATATTTATTTCCCCCTTGGCACAAATATTGGGATTTATTCTATATGAGCAATTCTTGATAGACCTCATGCCATCCACCAGCTTAATGCTCATTTTACCAAGGTAAGGGTGGATGCCCTTAATGTCCCATTAATTATGAAATAAAAAGGTTCTAAAACACTTTTAGGAGGTCTATGATTCATGTCATCTCTACCTCAAACTGGTATGTGCCTATAGTGGTAAATTGGGTTGGCCTTTTCTGCTGATATCCACTTTGGTGGTATTGAAGTGTGAGTAGTAGGGATTATTCCTCTCCTAATGAAAATATTCAACTTGCATTATAACCTCAGTGGTTTTAATTCAAATATGAATCATAAATTCTTTTTTTAGGGTGTTATCATCCACATGGCACATGATTTTATTCTTCCTATTATAGCCTTCCAATTATGTTCCTTTCAAGTTTCATCATCCTCCTCACTAGAGGCACTATTGATCTCCTAATCTTCAAAAAATCATAGGAGCACTAGTCATTTCTCCTTGAGCATGTCTCTAAGGCACTCTTCCAAGATGGTAGTGTCCTCAAACACTACCCTATGAATTACTTATAGTGGATATAGTAATTATAAGTTATAAGAAGAGAAGGAGGTGTGCATGAACCTCTCCTTGAGTACCTCCTAGTCTCCTATTTCATGGCATGTTTGATTTAGAATATACCACACTCACACCCATGTTTTCAAGGTCCTATAGAAGGCATGCACCATAAGATTTTAGGTGCATTCTTGCTATAGACAGTCCATGTTTCTTCACATAATTGCACATATATGATTGTGTAAGAATCACCTAAATAACCAGGCATGCATAAGTCCTCATTATTATTTCCATTCCTAGTGCATAGTGTTGCCTTCACATCTTGCCAAGTTGGTAAGATATGCCTTTTCACTACCCACCAATGAGTAGTAGTGTTGCTTAGGGTATGCACTATTTTACCCATTCTATCTATTTCCTTGAGGATGCATGATTCAATGTTGTGGACATAATTATCTATAGGCTAGCTCCATCCATATTTTAGGATCACTAAAAGCTTCCATTTACTCAATCAAAATACCCTCTTCCCCACCCTTTAGGTATAGGGAATCCATTTCTTTTGAGTGTGATAAATCTTAATTAGTCTCATTCTAACTATCTTTGGCTCAGTTGCTCACACTATATGATACCTTTGGCTAGTAGTTTCATAAGACTCTTTGACCCATTGGTCATAGGCCATGTATATTGTATTAGAATATTTTTATCTATCTTCCTATTAGAGCACTCTTTGGTCACTTGGGTTAAGATTCTTATCACTTTGCACCATGATGTTATAAATATGGTTGATCTTGTCTTTGAGATCAACACTTTCCACATATAGAGGTCCTTGATCACTTGATAGGGGGATCACAACACTCTCTCTACCATTTTTGAAAGTCATGTAGTGCTTCTTGAAGTGCATGTCTACATTATTAGCATAACACCATGGCCTATCTAAAAGCACTAGACAATTATCATGTTATGCTAACTTGATTACCTCAAATTTGCCTCAAAATTTAGTGCCCATAATATCTATAATGGTGCCCTTCAATATCTTGATAGGTTGTGCTTAGGTTTTATTAGACATGAACAACATATGAAGGGAGGGATTTAAGAGTATCCATCCCATCTTCTCCCAGATGATTTTGGTCAAAATGTTAACCTTAATAATCATGTCCACAAGGACCTCACAAATAGAACATCCATTAATGGTGTTATTTATTAATAGTTCTTGGTCATAGTCTACATTTTGAGTATGCCTTACTTTATGCACCCACTCCATATGTGGTGCAACAACTTCAATCATCTAAGGTGTGGAATTTTCCTCTGGTCTCTTCCTTACATGCTATAAAATTAAGTTTTTTATAAGTGGAAACATCCATTTCATTTGTAGAAGGCACAAGATCTTGATCAACTCCCATACTTCAGCCTCCTAACTATCTTGCTTCACATGAGAGGTGGTAGCCTATGCTTCTATATCTCTAGCCAATTGGAGCTCTCCCTACAAATTTTGTATACACTCACGACCTATCTTAGGATGTCTTTCTATTGTGCAGGGTTATAGTAGGGCACATATTTTGTCTTAGGTCATGTTATTCACTTAGTATGGCTTCACTCTCCATATTCCAAGCATAATTATTTTGTTGGTGCATTAGGCAGTTGTGAGGTGAACCCATTCTAATTTGTGGCCTACACCTTAGGTAATTATTTATGAGTCTATTATAGCTCAGGAGTCCATTTTTTCTCCTTTGGCTTATGCCTAACCATTATATCACCCTTATCTACATAAAACCAACCTTGAGTAAGATTTTGATACAATTTTAGGCAATCCTCAACTACATGTGGTCCTCAATAATACCCATACATTGGGTGCATGGGGTAGTCACATTGATAATGCTCAATTAACCCATAGTTGTAACATGATCACAATAGGAATCTTCCTGCACCATGTCCTCCACCTCACCCACACACACCTCAATTATTTATATAGGTAATATTTTATTGGCCATATCCTTCATTTCCTTGGCCTGCCTACCTACTAGTTGTTTTCATTACCTACTGCATGCCTCTTCATATTTTTGGGCGTGACATCAATAACTCAACAATTTGATGTTGTATGGTTATAGGAATTACATATCTTACAATAGATAGTGGTGTTCACTTGACTGGTGCACTATAATAGGGGAGAGTTATAAGAGTCATGTGGCCCAAGACAAAATTTGTAGCTGAGAATTAAGGTGCAAACATTTCTTTATGGGAAATTATTCTTGTTATGCCCCTCTATCTCATAGTTAGTACACCACAATACACTATGGTGTCATACATTACTTTGAAAGTCAAATTTTATAGCTCTGAGGCCACTAGTGTAATCAAAACCTACATAAATGGGCATATCTTAGTGTTGATGCTTACTATTACCTCAGCCTAGAGCATGGCTTCAAGTACTTCATGGGGGTTTTCAAAGGTCTTCATGGATAACACTATTCTAAAAGGTAATAAAAAGGCCATAATAAACCATTACACATGTTGAGAGGGGTGGATATAATATGGAAACTTGGAAAAGAGAATCTTAAACCATGAATCATACAAACACACACTCTCAGATATCTCTTAGCTAATCTCCTTGAGTACCGTGATACTTTATTTATTAAATTTTAGAATATCAAATTCTTTCAAGAATGCTTTCTTTAGTATATCATAGTCAACCATAGCATAGTTCAGATCATATTTCCAATACCAGGTATGAGCATGATCTATCAAGGTGGTTGTGAAGTGAGTCACCTTTTAGTCTAACTGGGTGATATGTTGATCATGCCATTGAAGTTCACACCTAAGCACATGCTCTATGTCATTCTCTACCTCATGATACTCAGGTAAGTGCATCACCATTTTGTAATAAATCTATTGGTGGATGGTTCTAGAGTTTGAGGAGCTTTCCCCCTAGCATATGTGATAAATATGGTCCTCTAGTGCCTCTAATTGTAGGGTTGATCACTAACCCTATTATTTTATGTTGTACCATTGAACTCAACAACATGGCACTACTCACTTTGGTGTCAAATACTTCTTATGGGTTATTACCTAGTTGGCATAGCTAACATCTTTTAAATGGGAATGCTTGTAATTATGTTCTAGATTCCTATGTTGGCACTCACTATTTTTATGCTATTATTGCACAATTATTTGTAAGGAATCACTTATTTAATCACAAAGTCTTGGTTCAAATTATGACATCTATCAAAGTCATTATCGATAATAGGGTCAATTATCATTCTTCTATCTTCTGGTGGTGAATCTAGTGTATGAGCTTACACTTTAGGTTCAAAGGGAGTAGATTCTTTTTATGAATCCTCATTTGTCACATATTGTAAGAACCCAATGCATTTTTCACCCAACTACTGAGCTTAGCCTCTTTCTTCTTCCTATCTCTCCTTGTATTACTATAATTCAAGGGATCTTTCCCCATGCCCTTCTCACTTGCTATGGTCCTCTCAACATTTACAAGTTCTAAATCCTCTATCAACATATCACTTTGCTTATTATAGTTTTACCTTCAGATCTCTTAGGTGTCAAGACTACTCATCCTTTCACATTGTGCCTCACCTACACTTCCCCTTATCACCTTTTATGCTTGCTTATACACATAAATATTTTAGCCTTCCATTATTACAATTTCAATATCATAATCCACTAATAATTTATTTATTTTGGTGTCAAGCCATTTTATTAATATGCCCCTCAGTTCATCAAATAACTCATACTCTACTTATTCAGCATAAGAGAAGGTCGACACTATAAATTTCAACATGTAGCTATTCAACATGCCACTCCACCATTTATCTACAACATGCATCCAAACATCATCTAGGTTGTTAAGCATCTCTAGGCACTCCTTTTTCCACTCAAAGAACTAGATATAGCTTCATCTTCCAGAGGTTGTATAGGCAACCAACCACCAGTACACATGCTCAGGTAGTTCATAAAATAACATCTCATGTAGGGCATCATATAGGTTGGTTTGAACCCATTCTCTTGGGTATTATCCTTGGAATGTTAGATGCTTCTAGATGAAACTATATTTCACTTGATCTAACCAAATTTTGATGTTCACAAGTGAAAGTTGGAACATTATTCTATTGCACTATTACAACAAGACAATTCAACATAGATCCTATCAATGGAACCAAAATGTTGTATAGAAATATTTGTTGTTAACTCATTGGCTTTGTCACATGATTAGCATGCAATACAAGTTAGTCCTAGACTTAGCATAACAAGGTGTAAGCATAAAAAAGTCCTGGATGCACAATATTTAAATACACTACTATGCTGACATAAAACTACATAAGGCATAAGCCTTGTGTACTCACTTGAAGTGTAGTAGAGAAGGAACTATGGCCTATGTTGGGCTAGTTCAAACATGACACAACTTAGTATCTTTGAGACTTGGTCATTTCCATAATGGTCTTAGATAGGTTAACTGGTATAAACCATTCATGGTATCATCAATAGGTGCATGTATATTTAAGGTAGCTAGTTTTGGTGATAGAGGCTCAAGTATTTGGGATGCCAAACTAAGTGTCATTCAAGTAATTAGCAGTTTAGGGAAATTCTTTATACTTGGTGGTTCATTACTCATGCTAGCACTTTAGGTGAGGGTATTAGGGCTTAGGAACATGCCTTCCCCAACAGTTAGGAAATTTTATAGTTTAAGCCAAAGTTGCTCTGTAGTATAAGGATGCCATTAATGACATGGATCATACCTTCACTCAATAATATATGAAAATATGGAAGTTATGATATTATCAATACTCCATTCTATTCATAATTATGAAATAATTCTATAACTATCTATATAAAATGAATAATCTATTTATTTTGATGCCTTTCTTCAATAACTCAAATCTCAATAAATAGAATATATATATATATATATATATATATATATATATATATATATATATATATATATATATATATATATAAGTCTATGCTCATCTAAATTATATTACAATCCTAGAGGCTCACAAGAAATATTGGGTGATACATGATGAATATCAAAATTATTCATGCTGAAATTAAACAAAATATGTGCATAATTTGAGAGCCATTCCTATAGAGCTTCACTATAGTAATGTTGCATTATCTCTTCTCTAGATTCAAGCTTGTTTTTATAGGTAGGGGATCATCTTTGTGCTAGGTTGGATGGGTACACACTAGGAGATGATCTATCACTAGGGGTGGTTATTATACCATATCCACTACTTTGACACCTCTAATTTCTAGCTACCATGTGTAAGTACTCAAGGACATGTCCCTTAAAATTTGGGTGCAAAGAAACTACTTGAAAATTGGCTCAGGATATTTGAAGATCATCTTAGATGGTGTCAAAATTACCAAAAGGGTAATCATCAACAATGATTGACTCACACTGCAATGTGTTGATTTGGTACGGTCCACCAGTTAGCACAAAAAAGTGGCCAATAACAAGACCAATGTTGATATTCATTAGTCCAAGTGATGTTGAAACATGATAAAGTAGGCTAAATTCTAGTTTCCAAAAAGGGGCCATAATGTTTTTTTGTGACATTACACTCCCTAAAAAAAATAGCATAATAAATTATGATCATATGGAAAAGTTAATAAAATTTTGAATTATAATCCCTTCATCATTAGTTTAAATTTGAATGACTAGAGTTTTTTTGGTTATTGTTTAGATACAAATGCTAATTTTTAAATTAAGAATTATAGTTTTGGTTAGGATTCTGATATGGGTTCTAGTATTGGTAGTCATATTGGATGTCATGATGTGTAATAAGGTTAAAATTCATAGCATGAATAGTAGGTTCATGGTTGGGTTTCTCACATGCCTATTATTATTATTATTATTATTATTATTATTATTATTATTATTATTATTATTATTATTATTATTATTATTAATTTATCTTTTTTACATTTTGGTTTTTACTGTTGTTCGCAACATTGGTACTTTTGAGTTGATCCATCATTTTTCCATGGTACCATTATGATTTTAATTTAAGATATTTTATCTTGTCTTATTTTATTTAGTGTTAATAAAATCCTAACTATTTTAATTAGGTACAATAATTCCTCCATTTTATTCATAGATTATATAAACACTATCTATGGCCACTTGGTCAATTCTAGGTGCACTGTTTAGTGATTTTTCTTATGATATATATGGTAATATTTTGACATTCTCCATAGATTTTTTAAGGTAATGGAGGAAAATATCACATAAATATTTTTTATCCATGTTTTGGGGCTCTTGTAGAGGAAAATAGTACTTTCCCCCACCTTGGAATAAATTAGGGAGAAAAATCATTAGATTCTTGTTGAATGTGTATAAACTCTAGTATGCTATTATGAAGTAAAATTTTCATATCAAATTATTTTATGATTTTTTTTATAAGATGGAGTAAATAATGGATCAATCCCTCAAAGAGGTGGTAATACTAATATAACGTGTTTCCATAAAAATTTCTAGGGTACATTTTAGACGCTAATCTTATGTATAGTGAAAAATCTCTAATATACAACACATAAGAATTGATATGTGCATTTAAGTCCCCTTCTCCATTTTACATGGGAATTTTAGGTAATAAAACATGCTAAATATACTCCTATAATTGTGTCATAAATATTTTATTTGAGGTATTCAACATATGTCCTCATGGTGTTGAAATCCATCAGAAAAATGTCTATAAAATCTTGTGGAAGAGGAGTTAGAGAGGAAGTAGGCATAATGATACAAGTATAAATAACCTTCACCTGAGTGGGAGAAGCATAATCTATAGGAAAATATTTATTTGTCTATGTTTATTTGGTAAAAATGTGACAATATGGAAAAATATAGTTTATAGAGGTGTGCCAATTTGTGTTTACATCAGTGAAACATATGTGGGTGGTATAATAGTAGGTAAACTATGGGAAAATACCATTGGTGGTAGTGTGATGATTGCATATTATTTGGAGTAGCATAGGATAAGGGAACATGAATGAGAATGTGAATTAGATAATGATTGGGTGGGGATATTATTATTGTCACATGATTAGGGATACCAAATTTTAAAAGGTCTCTTAGATATTTGTTAGGCTTAAAACTAGTTCGAAGAGAACTGGGTTGATATTATGGAGGTTGATAAGATTTAAATAGAGTTTTAACAAAATATGAGTGACTTTTATTATTTAAAATTAGCATCTTTCCTTGATTTTAAGGCCTATTTTGAAGATATGTTTGGTTTTTCTCCAGGTATTTAATGCATCCCTCCAAGGTCAAGATTAGATCATTCAGAGTAGCATTAGTAGTGGGTTTAGGGGCCTCCCTTATAGAAAGCTCTAAGAGAAAATGATTATATCCCAAGATGAATAAATTTATGTTTTATTTCTATGCAAGAGTTACCATGGGTTGTTTGATTAGCTTAAAAATAAACTAGTTAATATTATAATATGGCAGGGGTAGTACTAGTATATTTATTCTATTCCATTTATTACAAATTTTTAAAGGTTATTAATAAAAAATGTATGTGCCTTTAGTATGAGGCCTTTTTTAGCTGATTTGGGGTCTAGTTAAAACATGTGTATGCAATCCACAAGCATTTAGGGGGACAATTTTAAGATAGAGACTCGTTTTTATGGTTTAGGGTTAGTGTGTTAGTTTAACTAAAGAAAGAAGGTTCAATTTAAGAATTGAAAATTTATTTGAGAATCATCAAGGCCAAAATACCTATCAAATTATTCTCTATATATATACATGGAATTTATAAACACCCAAAAAATTAATGTAATAATGGAAAATATGGATGAAATAAAAAGGATAAATGCAAAATGAAAAGCTTTTAATGGCTAGTTCATAATATGTTTACACATAAAAAGAAACATAATCACCTTATGCACTCCACCTCATTAGGTTAGGTTGAAATGGCTAAAGAGGATTGGTACACTAGTCGAGATATTGATTTGGTTGGTTTGGTTTGGGTGGTTGAATAGGTTGAGCATGAAGGAGTGGTTAATTTGGATGAGCCCCCCACATAGGGGGATGTGTGGTAGTGCATGATATTATTTGTAAAAAAATAACTCAATTCAGTCAAATTTATCATTAACGACACCTAACTATGGTGTAATAATATCCCAACAATATCTATATTTTAAAAATACTAAGTAGTATAACTCTTGGTCTATATTACTCTCTCTAAATATGTTAAAGTTAAGTTAGATTAATAGAGGTATTTGATTAACTATATTAGGTTGGGATTTTGAACACAAACTCATATCTAAATTGAATTAAATTATACTAGGTTAAACCTATGGATGACATAAAAATAAAAATTTGTAGGCGCCTAGCTTAGTGGAATAAAAGGTGATTTTTCTTAGATAGTTGGGTTTTGGATAACCTAGTTTGATGATTTAGGGTCTTTAGGTTACTAATGATAAGATTTGTAAAATTAATCAAATCTAATAATTCTAGATAAATATTATATTCTATATCACTTTTGATCAAGGATGTCGTACGTTCTCGATAAAACATTTCTACTCTATGTAGGTTCACTTGTTTAGGAATCATCATCCAAGGGTGAAGAAATGTTATTTTTAAAGGTTGGATGTTGTTTTTGTTTTTTTTCTTTCTTTTTTTTTTTGAGGATTTATAATATAGTGTATTTTTTCATTCTAAAATGTGTTTTTCTGATTTTATCCTATAGTAGAATGAAAGTTTAGTTGAAAAGAAGTTTTTTTAAGAAAGTTAATATTTTGTAAATGATTAAATTTTTTTTTTTTGTTGAATGAAAAGAGTATTAAAATAAAGAAATAAAAAATTTCTATTGTTATTTTTAAATATGTAACATGATAATAATATTTAATATAAAAATGAAACTAGAAAATATGAGTGATTATTTTTATGCTTTTTGGGTTTCTATAAATGTGCATAAATTTTAATTGTTCTTTCTAAAAGTAGAGATTTTGATTTCAATTTTTAATAGAATGAAACTAAATATGATTTTATACTTTGAAATTTAGATGTATAGATGAAAAATAAATATATATTTTTCATATTTACATTTATACAAATACATTCATAAATTCTAAAAATCATAGCTAAGTACATATTTCATATTTATTATTTCTTGATTTAATCTAATCCTTACATGAAAATAGAAAATTATGATCTAATTATGATTTTATTTATATTTTTTGAAGTGTTTAGGTATGATAGATTGTTTTGTAGATGAAAATATTTTCATGGATTTGAATGCAAGTGGGTATGAAGATCGCTATTGTTATGTATGATAAGTATGTGTGTTGAAAATATAAATTAAAAATATGTGAGTTATTATAAAATAAATATTACTTATATCATTTAACTCTAAAACATAGATGAAAACAATGATGTTTTGATTCTTCTACATCTGCAAGTAATATTCTATGAAGGTTGAGTGATTTACAATTTAGATGAGTATAGAAAATGATTTTTTTAATAAAAAAATGTGTTATTTTATAAGATGTGACTAAAGATATTTATAAAAATATAATTTGATGAAAAATTGAAAAAAAAAATAAAAATAAAAAGCCAACCTAACTAAAGTAGACGATAAGTGGAGAAGAATAACTTTATAGAATTAAATTTATTTTTATCCTAAATATGCTATCTCCTTGGTTTTTCCTCAATGATGGCATGGGTAATCTCCAACAAGAGAAGATAAATTTAAGAGGTAGTGGAAACACATAGACAAAATGTAGAGAAGTGTACATTGGTTAGTTTTCACAATCAACAAAATTTTGTGCTATGAAATTGATGACATTATTCCCCACATTTGGTATACTAACTATAAGGTTGTAGTTAGATTTAATTTTATTTATGAATGAAGATATATAAGGCAAACCATATCTCTCAAGTAACACGTATACTCCATTCTATGTATAATTTTTAAAAATGAATTTATGGTAAAAAGAGTTATTTTTAAGAAACAAATGGATGTTACATGTGGGTATTGACAATAACTGGTTGATATTTTATTATAGTTGACATAAAGTTATCTAAAATTTGATTGTACATGAATTTGATTAAAAAGCAACCTTAGGTATTAATTTATATAAAAATATGAAGCAAAAAAAGGTGCGAACATGAAAAATATGTCAAAATGTGTATCTCATGAATATAATGAAAAGTGCATGGAACTATGGAAAAATGACAACTATATGTAGTAAGTGATTGCACAACCATTGATATAATTATCATCTATTTCATATTTATTGGGTTGGTTTGAAAAACCACTCAGGTGGTGGTGTCAACTAACCATGTAGTTTGGTCAACCACCGCTATATACTTCAAAGACTAAGGATTTGGACGAGATAAAATTAAAATTTTCATGTTTGGCAAATTGATGTGGCCTAGAGAGAGGTAAAATAGGAAAAATAGAAGAATAAAGGGTCTAAGAATTCTAATATTTATGATGTTACTTTCAACATCATTTGATATCATAAAATGTTACACCATAGAATTTTGTGGTGTGCACAACTTTTTTTAATTGCAGCAAACTTATTTAATTGTAATAGTCACAAGTTACCTTATTTCATTGGTCATATCTAAAAATAAATAAAGTTGATAGTATTTTAGTTATGTACAATAAATTAATAAAAATATGGATATCATATTTAGTATCCCTTAAGTTAAATTTCACAATTTACTTAACAAGTTCAAAATTCACTAATAAATAGAGAAAAACATGATTTATTATGAGATTTATCACTATAATGATTACAAACTAATTAATTCATTCTCAATCATTTGAGAATGCTTAGGTGTTCTAAAATGGATTAAACATAATACTATGAATTGCATGTTGATTCATTTCCATCATTATATATCATTATAATTAAAAATAAGTTAAAAAATAAAATTTTATAAGGAAGATAAATATAATGTGTGAAATTGATTAATAAGTTTTTATTTATTTCTTTCATTTCATAAAATTATTTTGATAATTTACTTGGATGAGAGGTGTTTTGAGTCTATGATCTACCCAACCACATTCATAGTGAGTACACATGTCTATAAAGGGGAAATGATGAACTCTATGAATTATTTGCTAATACATGCATGCATACATGTACACACACAAAGAAAGAAAGAAAGAAAGAAAGAAAGAAGGAAAAAAAAACTGATACCATAACCTACTTTCATTCACCCACTATTCTAAACTATTGAGGTTCAACATGGAAGGTTCACATAAAGTAGAAAATAATAAATAGAATTTGGCTCAAATTGGCAAAATGTGGTATAAATATTACACAAATAATATGGTTATCATATCAATCAAAATAGTTAGATTCAAAAATGGCATGAAGCCATAATAAAACATTCAAAATCTATAAGAATGTCATATGAAAATGATATCCCTAAAGGAAAAGATACTTGAGATCATAAAAATATCACAAAATATTTAATAACCTTATTACTAATAAATAAGCTTGCACATAGTGTATAAAAAAGTCCATAAGAGACTAAATAACACCCCAAAATATCAACCCCAATAGAGGCACCGAACTACATATCAATATTATATATAAAATGGAAACAATGGGATTATCAACATAAATATTTATTCTTATCCTTATTCTAAACCACCCAAAAAAATCATATAGAATGGAAAATTTAAAATAATTGATAAAAATAATTTGAAAAAAATCAAATAGTTCAACTGTTGTCCTAAATATAAATATCCATAAAATAAATTACCACAAATGAAATGAGATTGATACATCATTAAATAAAAGATACATCCTTCACTAAAATGTAAATGGCATGAATTACAAGCATAAAAATGGTAAATTTAAATAATAAAAAAAATCCTAAGATTCTTAATTAAAGACATAACCTTGAAAAAATGGAAAAATACCCAAAACTAGTAATAAGAATTAACTTGAGATGATCGTGATTATTAAATATCTCTCACACATTATATTATTTAAATTTAATGTGTCTTAACTATTTTATCTCATAACTAGACTATCTTGATTACATTTTTGAAAATCCACAAATTAAAGCCAACTAAACAATTCCATCTTGAGCAATTTTGCCATCCAATCCCCTTATTCTACAAGCCACCTTCTATATATAACAATATTCTCCAAAAAGAGTTTTATTATGGCCATTTAGTCTTGAAACCACTTCCTTTAATTTGGTCAAGTGACATTGAATTGAGGAATGAAGATCTATATATAACAATATTCTCCAAAAAGAGTTTTATTATGGCCATTTATTCTTGAAACCACTGTCTTTAATTTGGTCAAGTGACATTCAATTGAGGAATGAAGATCTTTGACATTTTTATGACATGGATATCTTCTATGGTTGCTTATTTCTTTGTTTCATTTAATTCTTGGCACACTAGTTAATTGTGGCTTGCTTTAAATAACCTCTTTTATTTTATTTTTTATCACAACCTACTTTTATGTTAAATATTTTTCAACCACTGTGACCGTGTTTTCCATTATGGATCATTCAATGCAATGTTTTTGTCTACTGCATTTTCCATCAAACTAATGTATTTTTATTTGTTCACCGTATTTGTATTATGTAATACTCACTTTATTTTATTAGCTCAATGTGATTATTTTTTTACTTTAGTTTGCACTACATGGTTTATAGATGTTCAAATAATAATTAACAATTATCATTGATACGATGATAGAAAATACAATTTATAATTATGTGTCCCTTTTCACTTTGTCACAATTATACCTTATTTTTTTTAGGTATCTTTGCATTACCTTATGGTCACATGAAGGATAATTCATATTGAAACATAATGTGTCCATTTTTATTTGTGTCACAAAATTCTAAGATGTCAAGTATATATAAGACAAAAGTGCCACATGCCCTAATTTTATAAAAGATAAATACAATCCATAATCCTATTGCTAAGGTCCATTGCTCACTCTAGCTATGGTTTGTTGGATCCCCTACTCTTCCAACATCAACTAAGATACCCCCTAATGAACAATATACAAACATTTATATCTTTTTTGTTGCATTTATTTTTTATTTATGATTTTTATTATTATTTTATTTAATATAAATTAGGGAATATCATTATAACCTCCATAAGTAAATATTTTTAAATAAACATAAGTATCATATACATTTATTAGTTAGGTAAGGAATAATAAATTTTAATCAACAATTTGAAGTTTCTCCAACTTTAACTTTTTTTCATTTATATTATTTTTGATATGTATAAAATTTCACAACCTTCACCAATGAAAAAATAACCTAGTTACATCCCTATATATATATATATATATATATATATATATATATATATATATATATATATATAAACTCTTTCAATACAAAAAATACACCTGGTTATTACATTGACTAGAATAGTGCATGGTTAATTCCAATTTTGATGATATTGCTTTAATTTTTTGGTGGTATAAATTCATATGTTAAACTTTTTAAATATATAATGTAAAAAGAATAGTTTACACACAAGAATATATATATATATATATATATATATATATATATATATATATATATATATATATATATATATATATATATATATATATATATATATATATCTGTGTGTGTGTGTGTGTGTGTGTATTTATATACAAATACATATATATGTATGTATACACACCTCTATGTGTGTGTGTGTGAACATATATATGAATAGTGTGTGTGTGTGTGTGTGTGTGTGTGTGTGTGTGTGTGTGTGTGTAGACATACATATGACACACACACTCATCACTATTTCATATTCCAAAATAAAATATGTATTTTGAGTTTATGCCAGCCATATATAAATAAATTATAATCCTATATTAGACCCTATATTATATTATTTTTTTACTGAATATCAAAACCATAAGTATCAAAGAAAATACCCATGAATTATTCACTTAGTAACTCTCATTTAAATGTTAAAATGAAAAAAGACTCCATTTTTCTATTATTAATCCTTGTATTTACTTTTACATCAGCGTATTTAAATAATTCATTTAGTAACTAGTTTTTTATTTTCTAAGTCAATATAGAAAAGATATCCTATATATTTAGTAACATTGTACTCACACACAATGGCAAAAATGCTAGATCTTATTAAACTCAAGTTCATTTTCTTATCTTCACATTAGATCTCTCCATATGATTCAAGGGATTTCCTTTCAAAACTCGAGGGATACTTTTTATGGGATAAGATTTTAATGCAACTCATTTATAAGTAAAAAAATATTAAGAATCACATACAAAAAGTAAGTGTGTGTGTGTGTGTCTCTCTCTCTCTCTCTATATATATATATATATATATATATATATATATATATATATATATATATATATATATTTCATTATTTTGATTCACATAAATTAAATTATATTAGTTAATAATTAAATATTTTTTAGTTAATAAACTAGTAAATTTATTTTTTCATTTTCATTCAACACATTAATGTTTTGAATTCAATTATATTTTATTAAATAAAATGTCAATTTGTAACATCACAACAATGAGGGAAATGATGAATGTTTGATATAAATAGTAAAAATAATAGAATAAGAGATATCATCATCAGGGGAAAGGTAAAAACAAGATGAATGGAACAAAATCCAACAAAAAGGAAATTTGGTAAGAGATTCAGGATGGCTATAGGGAAGATACTAGTGAGGATTGGATGATATGTGGTAAATAAGCTCTTAGGGTTTCTGATGAGGATCAAAGTTATCTAAAGAATGATGACAACTCATGTTTCTCACTCAGTCACTTCAAAATTAAGGAAATAACGAGGGAGTTCCCTATAATCCAACCTTCATCCCCTATGAACCATAGTAAGGATGAGGGGACCAATGTATGATCATTGACTTTTTTCAACTCTAATTTCCTAGAGAATATTTTGGTTTTGAGGAATGAAGGATTAATTAGGATATTTATAGGGAGATGGATGGCTATGGGTGATGATAAAATATGGATTAAGCACAACTAAGGAGATAGTTATTCCATCCATTTTTTCCCTAAGGGTTTCTTCTCTATCATTAGACCATTTGAATAGAGAAAGATGGCTATATTCAAAAGGGGCTCCTAGAACCTTAATGAAATAATACTTTGGATCCAAAACAAAAGCCCTAACTTGAACGTAATGACTAGGAATGGAAGGTTACTCATTTGGATTGGGATGTATGGAATTATAGTAGAATATTGGAGTGAGAACTTTCTTAGACAAATTTTAGTGGTTATGGGTGATTTCATCAAAAAGGATCCAAAATATCTTGAGGATGTTTTGGCCTCATATGCCAAAATCTATGTGGTCCTTAACTTCAATGAGGTGATTCTAGAATTGGTATTTATTCAAATTGATAAGAGGGTTTAGGATTATAAAGTTTATGTGTAAAAGGTCCCTTTTAGGTGCTAAAAGTGTAGATAAATTTGACATTTTTGTTGTGAATACCTAAGAATTCTTGGTGGCAAGAATAAGGGAGAATATTTTATATCCTTGGAAATGCCTTAGTTATAATTCCTCCCCCAAGGTAATGAAGGGTCTTCATCCCATTAAATGGTGGTAGTTTATGTTTTAGATGAGCCAATGATTAATATTAAAGTAATTGAGAGACTCAAATGTAGAGTAAAAGGTGGAAAGATTATCTCACCCAAATAAATGTTAAAATATTGTGACTTCATCTCAATGGAAGTCTATAATTTATCATCCATCATCACTATGGATAGTGGAATGAAGGTAAAAATGGAGGGTTTGGAGGATCACAATAAGGTAAGCCCCACTCAGAGGGATTCAATAAATGTGGGAAATCTATAACTATCACCTTTTCTAGAGGACATTGCGTAAGAGGAAGACAATGAGATGAATTCACCTAAGCTTCTCTATATATCTTAGATTGACCAAAATATCTCATAACTATTATGTGAGACATTGAGTAGGTAGAATAGGTTTCAAATTGATTAAAAAGTGCATAGATATTTAATTTGAAGTAAGAAAGTAGAAAATCGTGATGACATTTTCCCACCTAGGAAGGTGGGGAGTGAAATGTCCCATTGAGTAGTAATGAAGTGTATCTTTTGGAATGTTAGGGGCTTCTATTCCCTAAAAAAAATTGCATGGTTAAGTTTTAGTTATAGGAATACTTTTTTGATATTTTTATCTTCCAAGAAACTAATCTTGGCAAGGCATAAGGGGACTCATTAAGTTGAAGTTGGAGTAGCTGGAGGGGGATCTTTGTATATTCAATTGGGGATTCATGGGGTTTCAAAATTGTTTATGTGCCAACCAAGGCAAGGGTTAAGGCCATAAATTTTGAATCTGGTTGGTAGCTATGAAAGATATTGATTTTTGCCTCAGACATTTATTTCTACCTTTTTAATGTGTATGGATAAAACTTGGTTGCTAGGAAATCCCAAGTTTGAAATGAGATTCAACATCAAATGGATTAGATACCAAATCAGAATTGTGTCTTGGGAGGAAATGTCAATTCTATATTTTCAAGTAAAGATAATTGGCAGGTCTCAAAAAATATTTCCAATAACTGAAGGACTTCTAATATTTCGTGGACTTCTTTAGCTTGATTGACATCATCCCCAAATTTGGTTGTTTCTCTTACACCAATATATGGATATAATTTATAACATTATTGAATGAGTGGATTAATTTTTGTATTCCCTAATCTTATTGGAGATTGAATGGGCATTTAAGTGGCACATTCTTCTAGTTTATAGATCAGAACATGCTCCAATTAAACTTAAAATTGAGGAAGATAGTGCTCACCACAAATTTCCCTTCAAATTTTAGTTAATGTGGCTCTATGACCCCTTTCTCCTTGGTCTAATTAATAAATGGTGGTCTTAATCCGAGGGGAGGAAGGCACAAATTCCTTCATCTTCAGAAAAAGTTCTACCACATCAAGAACTACCTGAAAACCTAGAATGTAGATAGTTTTGAAAACATCTTAAAATAGATCATTTTTTTTAATGTTAATATTAAAATTTAATTTTGTTATTATTAAATCATAATTTGATGTGATAAAAAATAATTTTAACATAAAATATATTAAGTTTTAATAGTTGTGTTTTTCATTTATTATTATTATTTTTATTGTTATTATTGAATTTAGAAAAAACTATCTATATTATCAATATTATTATTTTAATATTTTTTAATATTTTTTATAATTTTTTCATAATTTTTTAATCAATTGTAATGTAAGAAAAACTTATTTAAGTCAAATATCCGTTTTATTTGTTACCATGATTTTTAAATCTATTTACATTATCAAAATGATTATTATTTATTAATTAATTATTTTGTTAAGTTTAATAAAACATATTAATTGTAACATATTAAAAAATATATAGTATAAATTAAAATATATGTAAACTTTAAAATTGGTGTCCCAATTACATATAATAAAACATAAAAATATTTTGAAATAACTTTTTTTTTTTTTTTAAAGCTATAATCGAATTTCAATTTCATATGGTTTCAAACATACATAACAGGACGTGAAAATATATGAAATAAAAGTTTTTATTTTTATTCAAATTTTACTTACACATTGTTTCAAATGTACAAAATAAAAAATAAACTTGCACAACTGTAAAATAAAATGTAATCGAAATTTATTTCTAAAAATAAAGATTGAAATATTATTTTTTATATGTTTATTTTCATTTACATACAAATGCGTATCATTTACATATTTAATGGGAGTTCCAACATAATGGTTAATCTTCTTTAAAAAGAATTATTTTCATTTATATTAACTATATTGATTATTTTCACAATAAAATAGTTCCTCGAATTATCAAATAAATTATCTTCCTTTAAAATATTTTATGAATATTGTGCTTATATTATTATAATTAAAATTATTTAATTCTTAAATTATATTAAATATTTTATATTTTTAATGGAAATTCCAACATTATAAATAATCTCTTAGAAAAAAGTTGTTTTCACTTATATTATTTAAGTTGAATATCTTCACAATGAAATAGTTCGTCATATTATCAAATACATTATCTTCCTTTAGAATATTTCATGAGTATTGTGTTTTGTATGATTATAATTAAAGTTATTTAACTCTTAAATTATATTAAATAATTTCTTAAATATATTTAGATTTATATAATTATTATAGTTTATAAATTTTAATTCACAATAATTTATATATAAATTTTTAAATATTATTTAATTTCAATCTATCACTAATTAAATTTCTCATATTTTATATATATATATATTAATTGAAAGCTTTATATTTATGTAAAAAATTCTTAACAATTAGTATGAAATTAATTATTTATTCTTAATTTGCTGCTTTTTATTTTTATCCCTCTTCCATATCTATCTCTCTCTCTATATATATATATATGAGAACATCATTTATAAAGAATATTACAAATTATTTAAAAAAAATTAATTCTTTTAAGCATTTTAAATAAAAACATATTAATAAGATTATGTAACATAAAAAGTTTCAATAAATAATTTCAATAATAAAATACAATGTAGTCATTAATGTTTCTTTTGAGTATTTTCAATTAGCTACACATGTGACATCTCCCGACATAGTTTATCTATGAATATAAGTGAACACATATTATTCTATTAAAGTCATTACAAACACATGTCAAATTTGTGTGGTGTTAAGTGTAAAAAAAGAAGCATTGTATTGCATTCTAGATTAACCACAAGAGAAATATGTGTGGTATTATACCTTTTTAGGAATTAGAACAAAGCAAATGATCAGTCACTTTATAAGGAGTGATTGGAGATGTCAAAACAAAATTAATATCCCTTTTTTCTAGGGTAATCTTGTGTAAATTTTTTAATTGGGTTTTCAAAGAAAAAATATGGAAAACAAAGATCAATGCACATAACCAAAGATGATTACACATAAAGTAAGTATTTACAATTGTATCCAAAAATATAGGTGACATAAAAGAAATTCATAATCAATAGGGATAATATTGGTAGAATATTTATAGTACCAATAACCTCAAGAGTCTGATTTTCCCTAACAATGCCTATGTAGGGTTTGATCTCTTGTTTCATTATCAGAGAAGTTATGAAACATATATGAAGTGGTTTCATGGATATTGAAGAATACAATGAGTTACATAAAATGTTCCTCTCTTGCATTTCATTGTTTAATCAAAATATATTAAATATAATATAAATACATCTTTTGAGATTTTCATTTATATGATAATTTCTTATTTTACATAATGTGAATTCATAGTTTTACTTCACTTCGATAACATTAATTACAAAATAATTAATGTAAAATTATTTTTAATATACATGGTTCGAAGATTATATTTTTATATGTTAAAAAGTATTATTTTATCTCTTATCTTATACATAATGCATATAATAATTTTATTGTGTGATATATGTTTGTGAGGTTCATAACATATCTCAAAATGTGAGCACACATTCCATTCATTATATTTATAGATAATCCATGCACTCAACACATTTTTTACTAATATACAAGAGGGGATTCATATTTCACTCACTCCCTTATTAAGATGTTGGATATTGTTTCATCATTACTCTTTTTGGTGGTAAGAATGTTGTTTTCACTTATTTTTTTGACAATATAAATTACGGTCATAAATATATGGAAGATTAACCACATGTTCAATGGAACACAGTCTTGTAATAGAATTAAATGAATCTTCAGTTGAATTTCTTTAGAGATAATAAATAACTATAATTATTATAGTTTTGTTTTTGATATAATACATTGTTAAAGAACTTAAAAAATATTAAAGTAATTTAGTTATTATGTAATGTGAAGAAGTACATTTTCCAAATGATTAGAGATAAATTTCAAATATTAGAATAATGGATTTGAAAAACATAATTATGAAAATAGATTTTAATTTTCCAAAATTTATAAAAATGTAAAATTTGAAAATCCTAAAAATATAAAAATATAGTGTATGGTTCAAAAAAATATCCTCATTTCATCACAAATTAAAAGGGTTATTGTCTTACCCCAGAAACCTATTTTTCACTATTATATTTTGATGACTGGCGCTTGATCTATTGAGTTTCAAAATACATTTATATACCTTACTTTTATATTTATTAATCATGCTTTACAATATTAATAAAGTCTGGTTTACTCTTACGTATGTGTCCACGTGCACACACAACGCATAACTAAATGTTTGTGGATGTGCCTTTCGCTGCCTTAAGCCATTCACCTTTTTAACGATAAAACAATGGGATAAGACTATGAAAGTAAATTTAAAAGTTAAATCCTTTGCTTGTACTGTAGACAACGGGTTTTTTTAAGGAGTATTTGTGCAGGATCATCGAATACAACAAGAAGAATAGGTACAAAGGTGCTTTAAGATTTGAAGGAGCAGAGTTATATTTCATTTGAGGAGGAAGGTGTCGAGGAGCATGCAATTAGTGACAAAGTTCTTGATTAGGAGGTTTTAAAACCCTGACAAAGCCACGATTTCAGTTGTTAATGGACAAGGATTCATGTTGGGAAAATAAATTTTCCCAATGGGCATGTTGGGGATAGATAAAAATTCATCTGTTGTGACTAGTGAATTCAACAATGATAAATCCAACTTTTCTTCTTTGACCTCTTTCCCTTCTGATTCAGCCCCATTGGGTGGTGTGGTGGATGCTTCACTTGTTAAGCGGTGGATTTATTTAGGCTGTAGAAATATCTCGAACACCTTCCACAATCATAGTGAGTTCTGTAGTTCTCCAAGCTTCCACCACTCTCTATTAGTGCTCACTGTTTGGTTTGGGAACCTAGGGAGACTTAGGATCTTCCATCTGCATCTATTAGAGTTACAAGATCGCCGCAACCTACTTTTGTATCTCCAAATTTGTAGTTTTCTCTAGTCAATCCACCCTATTTATTGTTGATATCCCAATTATCGTTTTGAAGTTGAGCTATTCATATAGGATTCTTCTGTTTAGAGATCCTTTGTTATCCCATCCTTTTCTCCGCTTGGTAATCTATTCAGATAGGTTGTTTTCAGTAGCTTAGCTGACAGGTAGTTTATTTGGTTTTAGTGTCCGCTTTTTTGTTTTTTGGTGGTAAACACGGTTTATTCTAATCTTGGTGCCTTTTCTTTGATCCACTTAAGGCAAAATTACTTTTTATCCTATATGGATGAAATTGTATAATACTCATCCTATTTTCTATAATACAAATCAGATTTGATTAATGGCGAACTTTATGGGGTTGTATGTTAAGATTGATGAAAACTATTTAGGTACCAAATTCATGAGAATTTGTTTCGGATTATATCATTCAAAGTCACTTCTCCATTCATTTAAGTTGGGCTCCTGATGAGGTTTTTAGGATCAATTTATCAATTATGATGAATTTCGATTAGGATGTTTTTGTTGTAATCTTTTTTGAGTATTGAATTGTTGTTTGTACTTTCATTTTACATTTTTCATCTATTTCACAATTAAATTGGAGGAAAAATTATGGTTAACTTAATGAGAATTTCGTTTGGAGTGATGATGAGATGAATTTTATGCAACACTTTGCTCCTCCCCATTTTCCTTTTTTGTATAATGTGCCTTTGTATCATCCCCCTTGTGGCCATAAAACATTGCTTATTCAATGGAGGCCACAAAACCTGATGCGTTGTCGAGCTCTTGCAAACCAAATTATGTTATTTCTATAGTTTGGATTTCAGGTATCAACTCTCAATGTCCTTCAGTCCGTTCCTCTTTGCATGCCTTCCCCTTATCTATCCAAATGGACCAATACAAATGTTAGTTCAGCTATTAAATGTTAAGGATGTATATCAGAGGCTAAAACACTGAGGATGGAAGTAAAGGAATTTATTAGTTATAGATTTTAGTGGAAGACAAAAGATCTTCTCTCCAATAAAGAGAGAAGAATAGTTGTCATTCACGCTTAGCTACTCTTATTTTTCAAATATTCTCGTTTTCAATTCTTAGTGTTAACTTTTTCAAATGGTGTGTTCCCTGGTCATATAGCTTTTATATTGTAGAGTTTTTTGTCTACTATTAGTTTGCTGCAAATTTTTAATTTATTTACAACATTGTTTTAGAGGAACTCTCTCGATCCGTTTTGTTTGGAAATATTGTCCTTTTTATTGTTTTATATTTCTATTTGTTCTTCTTTTCCTCTTTCGTTGGGGTTGATGGATGTATCCATTCCATTGGTTTTTTTGAGGGATTTGACCTTTGTTATGTCCCAGCATCGGGGTTATTAGATGCTTCCATTAATTTAATAGTTTTTTCGGACTGGACTCTTAATATGTCCCAGTGTTAGGATTATTGAATATTTCCTTTAACTTAATGATTTTTTGAAACTAGATCCCTTATTATATCCTATCACAGGTTCATAACCCCAATCTTTGTGAAAACTATTTTTTTTCTAATTTATAACTTTAATAAAAAATATCTTACCCTTAATAAAAAATGTGTACGAATATTTATTATAAAATTTGTTTGAAAAGCGCGGATAAAATGAAGAACGTCTCCTAACGAAAAACGTGGGAGGGGTTCCCATTATTAATATGAAAGAATGTATATTTATAAATCTTTAATACTACGCCGATTATTTTTGATTCATTGTGGTTATTTTTCCCACTGAATATTAAAAAGGAAATAAACATTTGAAAGCTCTTTGCGTATGATCTTATTCCTGCTAAATGCAATGGTAGTGTGAATTCTGATTGCCAATGCCGAGAATCCGTGATAAATTTTATGGGGGTATGACCGTATTTATAGTTTTTAATTATAGATTTATTGTTATTGAGGATGGGTGCAGGCTGTATGGATGCAAGGTAAAATTGTGCATATAGCATTAAAACAAATTAAAATATTATAAAATATATATTATATTAAAATTTGAAGGGCAATGTCAAATAAAAAATGTTATAAAACATTTTTATCATGGATAAGGTTGTCTATCAAATTGAGTCCATGACAATTTGGGATAAACATATTAGTAATGTGAAATTTATGTTAAATTTTGTTGTCGTTTCAAACCGTGCTGCTCTTTACTTGGTGGGATTAGCATTACAATTAAAATAAAAAGTTAAAGTTCAAATGATAAAATTTATGGTTGTGATTTTAATGAACCCAAAAACTAACAAGAAAAAGAAAATTACAAATGGGTCAAGATCTTGAAACAATATTCAGAACTGATTCGTATTAATTACTTGAAATAATTATAAACCCAAACCATGCTTAAATAAGCCTCAACTTAGAAATTAGAGTTTATATGCAAAATTCGAAAAAAAATAAAATCTAAAAAAAAATGCCTATTTTTAAAAACACCCGAAATATCCCAAAAATCTCTCAAAATATCCTAAACACTATAATTAGACTATGGGACGAAATTCCACTGAAGTTGATGTCTGGTTCTAAAGACATAGAATTTCTAAAAATGAAAACAACTCCAAAAAATAATTAAATTGTAATTTTAGACCCTCAAATAATCACGTATAGCCTCCAAAAAATATCGAAAACATTGATAGGCTAGACAAACAATTTAGCACAGAAGCAACATTTTCGATACAGTCATTTTTAACACGTGGAAGAGCTTAAATGGAGTTATGGGTCAAAAGTTATGGCCTCCAAAAGGTTGGCCTATTTTTTCTACATCAAATTTTTTTTAATTTTGTTTTATTTTATAGATTTAGTTTTTAAATATTTTTGAAGATATTATATGGAATCATTGAATTATATATTATGTCAGTATGTTTTCATATTTCAGAAATAAATATATAACCGCTTTATAATATTAAGTATATATTGAAACCAATGAGTTTTTTTGGTTAAACAATCATAAATAAGAGACAATCATATCGTCAAAATTATACAAAGGTCTTAACCACTTGATTCTATATATCAAATATCTAAAGAGATTTATATTTTAATGGGATGAATAGAAAGAACCATCTTCACCAATCAAAGTACTATCCTTTCAATAATTTTATTTTATTTTAAATAAATGATATAAAAATAATTGATAGAATCAAAAATAATAAGATAATACTTTAAAAGAAAACAAACTTTATCATTTCACTAATGATCATGTAAAATGTCTGTTCTTTTTTCCATACTATATATATCCTCTACTCAAATAACATCATTAAATTTTCTATTTTAATATTAACATAATATTAAATTAAAATCTTTTTATAAAATAAGCACTTTAAAATGTGATGACATTTATCTTTACCACTTTTTTAATAATAATATAATATTAAAATAAAATTTTATTATAAAATAAATGTTTTAAATTATGATAAGATTTATCTTTACCACCCTCTTATTTTAAATAAAAATATTCTCTTTTTTCCAATTTTTTTTCAAATATTATTTACATCAAAATTTTAAACCGGATAATCTTTAATTAATTCATCAAACATTTTAAATGTTGATCACTAACATTTATATGAAACTTCAGACCAATATCAAATAAAATACTCTAGTTAAAAAATGTATTATAAACAAAAACACGCGAAGAATCTTTCACGAATGAATTATAAATCACAGACCCAAAAAAATGGTCATCCGGTAACATTAATTGTTTTTAATAAGTAAACGATGTCCAAAAATTTGTATCTGATTTATAATCCACGTGTGAAGGATTCTTGAGTTGATATTGCTTGTAAAATACTCTTTAATTAAAATATTTTATTTGAAATCGAATCTTGTTTTTCTGTTGCGAAGTTGTGAACTTTGATACATATTTTAGTGGAGGCATAAATGATTAAGAATAAACATATTTAGTAAGAATGAATGGTCGGATTCTGCCGCCGCCGTGACGAGATTCCTTGCACTCTCCTTACTCTTAATACAGACGTCAGTATATTGTGATATTCGACTTTGGAGTATCTGTGGTTGCGTACACAATACGTTTTTGAGATCATTTGTCAAAGACGTCGGCAGCTGGGTTTCATTATTCATTATCCAATCTCTTTCAAGATCAGAAGCAATGAAAGTTATATATTTGGCGCGGAGTTCAAAAAATCTTCAATTAAAAACATTATGATGACGATGGCCTTGTTGAAAATTTGTGTGTCATGAATGGGGGTGATGGTATTGAGCATTTCAGCATCTTCACAAAAAGAATGTTGTGCAGGCCCTACTGCACCATTATAAAATCCGAGAGAAGCGTTGGGCTTTGAATTATCAGTAAAAGAAAAAGAAGAATTTAAAGAACACCGAATGTCTTGCATTTTAGTTGAGGGGGATTCCAACCAGAGACCTCTGCATAAGAAAGAAAAATATGTTGTTCTTTAGAATTTTCTTGGAGTATGGGGTTGACTTTTATTTGTACAGAAAATTAAGGTGAACATGGGGGCCTCAGAAGGTGCGAGGGTGTTACACATCTGGATGATAGCCCAATGTCTCAAGTACTCTGCTGAATGGTGGAGTTATCAGAGTGGCAGATAAACTACTTGCTCGTTTTTCTTTGATTAATGTGTTTCGCTGTTGTTTGGTTTGGACTTTGCAGGTTAAGTAAAGTTATTCATTGAAATAACTTTCTCCAAATACCTGCCCCCGGCGCTTTTAAAATGACGTTTTATTTATTTATTTATTTTTAAAATTTGGGTATATTTTTTATAAACTAAATTTATATTGAAGGGATTGTAGTTTGATCCATACTGTCGAGTGGTATAAATTTTATATCCATCATATGGCCATACATCATTATGTTGCGTTTAAAAATATATGTTTTGAAAATTGGTTTTCACATTTTACCTTGTGCATAATATATTACAATTTTTGATCGGTTTTTTTAAATAAGAAGAAAAAAATTCATATGACAATAAAATAAATGTGAAGATTAAGGTTGAAATTGTCCTATAATTATCAAATAAATATTAAACTTAAGGTTGGTCATTATTGTTAACATTAAGTTTACTCCCACTTTTTTTTGTGAATATAAGTCAAGCATCAATATAATAAATCTATGTAAATGATATCAAGATATATCATTCTCAAGGCATTTATTCCACTTATGCCACAAATCTCACTCAACTTATTATATTGATAAATTAAGTCTATCAATACAATAAAACTAGCTTAGTTGTCTTAGATAAATCTATGTAAAAGATATCGAGAGATATCATTCTCGAGGAGCCTATACTACTTATATAATTTTTTTGATATAATATAGATGCCTCGAGAATTATATCTCTTCACGTCATTTACATAGATTTGTCTAAGATAAATATACTATCTATTATGTACTTATAAATTATTCAAGTAAAATTATGACTATATTCACATGGAAGCCTACATCAAATTATTAAAAAAGAAAAATATAGAACAAAAGAAACAAGAGCATGTTAATGAAAAGAATAGTAAAAGGCCGACATTAAAATGCTTCTGACAAGTTTTAAAAGTGTTAAAAGTTTTATAAAACAATGTCTTTGAAGGAAGAAAGAGGACCACATAAAACTAAGAAATACACAAATAATGTATTTAATTTAAACCAATAATTAATAAAGAGATAAGTATCACAATATCATGTTAATTAACTAGCATACCTATCTTACATAAATCTATGTAAAATACACTGATAGATATCATTCTCGAGGTGCTTAGATTTATTTAAGATATGTATGCTAGTAGCAGCTATGTGTTCTGTGTATTTATTTAACAAAAAATATGAAGTTATTCATAAATCTTGAAATGTATAATATACATCACATTGAATCACCCAAAACATTAATATACATAATCTAAAATTTTGAATCTAAATAGTTATTTAATATTCATCATAATGCACCACCAAAACTCATGTTTGTATTTTCAGGAAAAGCTCGATGGAATCCAGTTATGTTTTGTAACAAATTTTGCCCAATGAAGCTCATTTAATTAATCAATATGTATTTTTTGTGGCATATATTCTCCTGGAAACTTTTAAGTCTTGTTCCTTCTAATTCAAGAAAATCCATAGTTGAGATTTGAAGTTGTGCATGGATAGTTGAGGCACCAATATTGAATATTGCAATTCTAGTTGGTGCAAGTAATAGAAGTAGAAATTGTTCTAGGAATATTGTATCTTGAAGAGCTCAATGAATGACACCTATCAGATATGATTTAATTGTTCCTAATATTGTTTGGACTATCATGTATAAGGGCAAAGTATTCTGACCTACATGGTAATGTATAATAACCATATCAAGTGAATTTTTTTGTTTGACACCCAAGGTTTCATAATTCATCTTGGGTGTTATATCATCATCTATAAGAAATCTATTATCTTTCATGGTGATTATAAATTTGATCTCTTTATTTCATAAGCAAGCACCCTCTCTACACATTGTATGTCATTTTACATAATTAAGTAGCTCTTCATAATCACACTCCATATCCACATATGTAAGTTCTCTTTTATTTCAAAGACATGGATGTTGCATATAATTTTGACATGCCTAAGATTAATAATGTATAACAATTTGTTAGTTACACTGAAAAAATATAGACATTGCAAAACATAGATTCCCTGATGATTGATAAGATACTTGTATGTTTTGTTTGTATGGATCTTCCCAATAATGGCAAGCATGAACAATCGAATGAAAGTAATTCTCATTCATTTTTCGTTCAAAATCATTATTCCTTGTTGTTGTCTTTATCTTTGTTCCTCTTGTAGTGCATCCATCACTTGTTGCTTTTGTCCGTGATATTATATTTGATATTCTCTCTATTTTTATCTTTGATATTCTCTTCATTGTTCTTCATTTTCAAAATTTAATTTTAATCGAGTCATATCTACACAGAAAAATAAGTTTTTAACATGATTAAAATATTATACTTCATTCTATCATTATTAATTTTAGAACATTTTTTCAATCAACATAATATTTTCATAAAATTACCATTCATTATAAATAATTAAAAATATCACTCAATAATACATTAAATATTATATAATTATTTATATATATATACACACACAAAGAGACACACACACATACATATATAGAGTCTCAATAATTTCAAAAATATAAATTAAATTTTTATTTTAATTTATAATTATAATAAATATAAAATTATTAAATTGAAAAAATGATTAAATTTAATTATTAAATAAAAAATAATATTAATAACAGTAAAAAATAGTCTTAATTTTTTTGATTGAAAAGGATTTACTTTATTTTTAATAGACTTTTTTATCAAATGTAATAGGCAAAGATAAAGTTACTCCACAGCTCACATGCCCCGAAAATAATTTTATTAATAGAAAGAGTTCATCAAAACATTTCAAACAATCATCGATTACTCCATGGCCGATAAAATTGGATGCAAAGGCTATATTCAACGCAAAAAAATGTAATTTTTATTTTCAAGGAAAATTTAGGGCTTACTGGAAATACATTTATTAACAGGTTTGTTACAATTAGAGCATACTTTATTGTAAGAGCATGCCGTATTGATTTTGAAATCATTGTAGGGGAAAGTTGTGTTCTCATGGAAGCTTCTTTAGTAGAAGCAGCATTAATGAGACAGTGCACACTATCATGTGTAGATTTTGAATGTGTAATAATGAGACCATGCATCTTTAAGACCGCAAAGCTTCCCATTTTGAAGCTATCCCTTTTTTAATTTTATGTACGGCTTTGTTTAATTTCTGTTATTTCTCATCATTTATGAATAGTGAAACGTTGATGAGATTTTCATCATTTTGGGGCAATCATTGGTTAAAAGTAAGATATCTTGGTATGTTTTGGAAATCTCTTCATCTTATTTCACAAGAGAGTTTATATTTTGGCTTCCGGTTCGTGTTGCAGTCTCTGAATTTGAGGCAAATATTCCTTCTCTTGAAATTATTGGCATTTTAAATTTGAAAATGAATTTGGTTTTTTCTTTGTGTTCTACTACTGTCCTACTTATGTTTATCAGATTATCTTTAGTGACAAAATTTCCTAATGGATTTGTTAGTTACATGAATGGTATTTGTCTCAACAGTCAACCCTAAAAGTTGAAATACACAGTTGCATGGAAATTTACTCGAGTTGTAATGAAAATTGTAACTATATTTGAAACTCTACAAAATTTCACAATGTTTGTTGTTGAGCTAACTCTGGTGCATATTTGAGTTAACTGGTGAAATATCTAACAAACAACACATAATGAATAAAAATAAGTATATTTTAAAAGCTTTTTTAATTTTCTCGCTTTATGGTTGGATAATTATTTTTTTTCTGCACCTTCTCTCTGCGTTTGCTTCTCTTCCGTTTTTATTTAATTTAGGCAGTGTTGGAGTGTTTTCAGGTGGTATGTGGTGACTATAGCATGCTTCAAGGCAGGTTCCAAGACCATAAAACAAATTAATATTTTGATATCATGTTGGATTGGATGATGCTAGACAGATTTTATATTGTAACTTAATTAATCTGAATACAAATTTTATATTGTAACTTAGTAAAAAAAAATATTGATGATAGTTGGAAATATTTTTAATTATTTTTTGTGATTTTTTTATTTTTGTATTTTCTGCTCTTACATTTTTCACTTATGTTTGATTGTTTTTTTGTTTATTTTTTGTATTTGAATTTATTATTTATAGATATAAATATATTCAATTTAGATTTGTAAATATTGTGTTGGATTTATTTTTATTTATCTATTAATAATAGATTTTTTAAAAAAGATGTCAACCATTTTTTCTTACACAGACTCTCTCCTTTCCTCTTTTCCATTGTAAAATACCTCTCCACATAAATAGCAAATATTTAAATATCATTTTCATATCTACATTTACATCCACATTAAAATATGTATAAACACAAATTTTAATTCAAAAACAGACACATAACAAAGTATAATCTAAATATGTGTATGTTTATAATATAAACCAATGCACTCAGGAATTGCAAATACATTCTCCTTTTTTTAAAGCTGTTTGAATTAACAACAAATAATCATAAAAATACTATACATTTAAAATTCCACAAATAAAATACAATTTGATGTTGAAAATGGAGTTTAAACAATATGTTAAAAGATCTAGGTACATCTTAAGTGGAATTAGAACACAATTTACATGAAATCTAAGTCATACCTACTAGGTACGGGCTTTCAACCCCTGCAGTTATGAATGTTTGAATATACTTTAAAAATCTTCAATGATCATATACAGAATTAATACATACATAGAATATGGTTATTTCATTAATTTTATTCTTTTTCTTGCAATTTAATTTAATTTAATTTAATTTTTTTGGGTAGTGGGGAAGCGGAACGCACTTTTATTTCATTTTTTTTTTCCATCGAAATTTATTATTCTTCAAAATATATTCTAATGTGCTTTGATTGTTTTTCAATACACTTTGTCTTTATTAAATTTGTTCCATTCATATTTCGTTCTATATTAATCATTTTTCTTTACAATTTCTTTTCTTTTTATTTTAAAACTAATTCTTTTCGATTCTTTAATTATTTTCTAATTTATTATTTTATTAAATTTAAGATTTACTTAAAATTTTAAGTGACAACATTACTATATTATAATAATAATAATAATAATAATAATAATAATAATAATAATAATAATAATAATAAAAGAAGAAGAAGAATCCATTAATTTGGAATTACTGTGTTTTAAAAATATATCAAAAATAACAAGTTATAATTAGAAAACAATGATTTAGTTTGAAAATAGTGATATAGGAAGAAATAAAGCCTCAAATCAACTATGTAGAATAGCATGATGAATGGAAAAAAATGCCATAGGGTGGTGCTCTTGTCACTATGCAGCGCTCGTATCCACTTGTAATTATGAAATTAGGATTTTTGGGTTCTTTGTGTCCTTAATTGTAGAGATTGTCTCTGATGTAGAGCCTATTGTATGATTTTTTCTTTCAAAAAATTTGTGAAGACCAATTCAAATCAATGTGGTAAAAAGGGGTCAATGATTGAAATTGGGAAAGAGCGCAACACCCGATGTGTTGACTATTGCCTACATACCAATACTCTGAAGAGGGATTAAACTTCATGTAGTTCTCCCTTAATATGATGGTGTGTGAATAACTAGTATACTATACTATATGTTAGTGCAATAGTGATGTGATTAAGTTTCTTAAATGTGACTTTTGACCCGTAAAATGTATTCAAACTTGAGATCTAGGAAACTAAGGTTGTATGTAATCTAAATTGGGAGAAATAGGTACTTTATTCTCAATGTAAAATTATGATTATAGTGATCTTTGATGTGGAAGCCTCTTGTGTGCCAAATAATTTGAAAACTGTTAGTATAGTCATATCTATGATTTTTTTTTGAATGTGGCTTATTACAAAGATAATTCAATGTTTTTGTAGCTTTTAGATTTGCAAATTAACCATTATTGGGTAAGAAGATAGTATGGTAATGACACTAGAGAAGTACATTATAATCCCTTAGGGAACTCTTGTCCAAAGGGTGATTTTATCATGCCGAGTGTTAGGCAGGGCATAAAAGGTCTATAAGGTTGATAATAATATAAATTAGTGCATTTAGGGGTTATTTATCAGCTTAGAAGAGTGTGCAAAGTTGTCAAGCATGATCAATAGGGGCCCTAAAATAGGTCTAGAGCTAAGTGTTTACAAGAGTGGTCACCAATTCATGATTTCAGCTTAAATGTTAATTTATGGTTCTACATTTTCCCCTATTTTATTCTATTGACACATCTAACACAAAATTACTAGAGTAAAAGAAAAAATACTATGTACCTAGACTTACATGTGGAGAGGAGTCCTAGATATAAGCCATAATGTTGAATTGTGATCTATGTTAAAACCTAAAATGAAACATATGTAATATAAATAGTTAATTAAGATGAATATCTAAAAGTGAAAGATAAATGAACTAGAGAGTGATAAGGATAAAATATACATAAGTGGGCATGTTAAGTATTATACTTTTTTGGGTGTAAAAATTGATGCAAAATTGGTGACTGTGGCGGGTTGTATACTTATAGTTTTATTAATATTGAATAGCTTGGATTGGAATGTCCATGACCCAATTCTCATTGATGAGAGGGTGTGCTTAATAACTTAAGGTGTGTTTGAATCCAACATCACCTATAAATAAGTGAATCAATTTGAAATCATTTTATGAATCCCAATAGATATTTATAGTGTAAAAACTAGTGTAAATAATGGTGAAAATAGTGAACTGACAAGTATAGATGGGATAAGGTTCAAATCTAGTGAAAAATTAGCATAAAATTGGTGCAAAAATAGGTGAAAATAATAAGTATAATATGATTCTTGTGTATACGGTGTGGATAATGACATGATTTGTCACTCCATCTATAAGAGTGGTGTAAAAATTGGGCAATGAGGAAGCATTGTGCCGTACACAACTGAATTGATATCTATTGCATATATATTTTGAGACTGAGTAAAATAATTATGATTTTGAGAAAAAAAAATCATGTGCCATATTATAAAAACATGCCACATATGATTTCCCCCAAATAGAGTAAATTTGAGATAAAACTCTATAATTCTGAGTAATTCTAGAAATTAACACCATGAAACTACTGAGTATTGGTGAAAATTTGTCAAAAAATTGGTGGAAAAATAGGTAAAAATAATGAGTATAATATTAGTCCACTGTATATAATGTTGATAATGACATGATTTGTCATTCTATCTAAAAAAATAGCTCAAAAATTAGGCAATGAGGAAGTAATGTGCCACCCACAACCCAATTGATATCTATTGCGTATATATTTTGAGACTGAATAAAATAATTGTGATTTAAAAAGAAATAATTGTGTCACACTGGAAAAACATGCCACATATGATTTACCTCAAACAATGTAAAGTTGACACAAAACTTTGTAAGTCTAAGTAATTATGTAAATTAACATCATGAAACTATTGAGTATTGTTCTGATAATTTTTTATAAATGCCCAGTTTTTGGCATTTTTACAATAGTGCTAGGAAAGACACTAGAGCAGTGCTCTCCTATCCAATTTTGAACTCATATCCAACATGACTTTCTCTATATTTTATAAGCTTGGAACTATGTCAATTGTGTAATCATTAAAAAAATCATGATTTTGTACTGATCTTACAAGTCTAGTATCTAAGACAAACCTTTATGAATGACCCCTCTTTTGAGGTGAGTTGTTGAGACTATTCAAGAAATTAAATCACATTAATTTTATTTAAGTAGGTGGTTGTGATGTAGAAATGGAAATCTATGTAATATTGACAATACACATAAGCATGGAACAAGCATGTAAGATGCATGTGGAAACAAACATTCATAGTAAGTATGTCTAGATAGATGTGACAATGAAGCATGGATATAAGTAATCAAATGAGTATATAACATTGAATAACAATACCTAGAGAGGGATACATGATATATACCATGGAATTGGAAAGTTTGGGTTGATGCATGATCTCAATCATGGCATCAAACACTTGATCCAATAATCAAGGTGTCAAGGCTATGATTTGTACAATCAAAGATTAGATGCACAACACACAAAACACATATTTATTAGGCCTAACGGGATAATACAAGGGACATATTCATATGACACTCACTTTAATATAAACAACACACAAAATACATTTTAAAATTCGGTCACATACATATAAACAAACAAAGGAATCTTAGAGCCACATATAAGAACATGTGCAAATATTTGCATATGAATAGAAGACACACACCAAGACATGTTTAAATGTCCTCAAACACATAAAATCAAATACGTGAAGGCTTCAATCCACTCGGTAATGACATATTGAAATGTCTTGAAAGTAAATAAATAATGCATACAATATGTGAAGCTAGAAAAATCATGTATGAGTACTTAATTAAATCAATAAGTGTTATGTTATAACATGAGTATATTAATAACTGAGATAAATAGTTATATATCACCATGTTAGTGAGAGAAAAATATCTAAAAATGAGTGTTACATGTAAATATTTGTGCTATGAGTAATATAATGTCTCCAAACATGGATAAAACCTATGTACCATGACACTATTGAGCTATTTAATGGACATACATGTTGTATAAAGATGAAGTGTAGTATAGAAATGAGTGGTAATAATTTTAGATCTTTGGGACAAAACTGGTTTGAAGGACACTAAATTAGTGTACTCCTTTTCACCACAATGTTATTTTCTAAATATAGGTTTTGAGCATGTAACAATGAGTGTGGGGATGATATGTTGTGTAATTTGCAATCACTCATATACCCTGATGAAGTCTGTAGGATATAAAATTGGATAAAACATTTATATAATAATGTGCATAATTAATGTAATGTATGAAAAAATACACATAAACATGAATAGCCCTAGGTTTGGTATTTTTTGAAATATTTTACTATTATTTTTGCATATATATGAAATCATAAATAGAGAGAAGGATAGTAATCGATGACTCCGTTAAGATTATTACCATCATCATATCCAGGTTGAACAATGGAATGGTGATATCTTTCAAATTAAGATTATCATGTAGAGCAAGAGGCTCTATGTATGCTCTATTACATTGTCATCTTCATATTATGTAAAATTAGTATCATTAGGATCATACCAATCTGTATTGTTATAATCATCATGATATTGATTTGGAACTTGTGGAAAGCCACTCTTGTCATTTATTGTAGCTTCATATGAATAATTAAATACCCTATATGATGGTATTGACCTTTCTAATTTCTCGTTTGCAATATGTTTTGAGACATGTGCCTTTAGTGACATGCCATTACTTATATATGTTTGTATGATAGTTGAAAGTATGCATTATATTTGTTGTTTTTGTTTTGAATAAGCTCTATCTTCTTTTAAAACTATAATCATTGAAATTTTATGTGAAAATGTGACATGGTTGGCATATATACCCATTGTATTCCCCATTTATATCATCCATGATCTTCATAATTCAATGCTATATTATGCCAAACTAGGACATATGTGAACTACCACTAAACATGTTTTTGTCCTAGCTATGTAAGGTAACTCAATATATTCAATAAATGACTTAAATAAAGTAATCTTACCCAACTATTCCATATCATATCCAATATGTTTTAAGAGTTTCATGCTACAAACATCCATTTTTATAGTGTTATTGATCACCATATTGGTACATTGCTTACCATCTATTAGGGGATTAAGAATCAAAATATTTAGAAAACATGAAAGGTTTTTAGTAAAATCATTTGGAACCACACTTGAAGGTATATCTTGTGTAGGTATTTCATGATTTTTTTTAATTAATTTATATGGAAACCCTCTTTCAATAATGCTTTTATGTTTATCTTGAATTTTATTTTTCAACTTCTCTTGTAGTAATTTCACTTTTTCCTATTGTCACCTATGATTTTCTAAGTGTTCCATGTGAAATTTATCTTTCTTTATCTTGTTCTACTTTTTCATTCTTAACCTTTTCTTGTGTTAATTAGTCCTTTTCAAAAATTTGTTTCTTTGATTTAGCCTTTGATAACCACTTTTTTACTAATTTTGATTTTATCACTTGTGCTTTAGGATATCCACTCATAAGGTGAGTGATTGTTTAAGTGATGTATCAATGATATGATCACCACTATGAACTATATTTTTATTTTTCTTCTTTAAATCCAAAAAATGATCTATATGATACCCATGCATGCTATGAAATGAACAATATTATTTTGAATTCCCTAGAAGATGTAGAGGAGGTAGTTAGATCATCTTATTTCAAATCATTTCCCTTAGAATCACACTTCAAATCTTGCTATCCATTTTCATACATTTTGAATCACTTATTGTATATGAATTATATTTTAGTTTTTCATTTTGATATAAAATACTGTTCGGTAAAACATTGGTAGATGGAGGTGCACATACATTATTAATACTATCATATTCTAAATTCTTTGCACATGTAATCTAAAGTTTTAATAATGTAATCTTTACACTTAAAAACTGAATTTCATTTTTTAACTATATTATTAACTTACCAATATTGATTATTCAATATTTTAGATCATAACAATCATACGCCATTGGAGATTCAAATTGAACATGCATACATACAACTTGAAGAGGAGATGTGGGAGTGGAGGTGGAATGAGGAAGGATAGGTTTATTAGATTCATTTGGCACTATCATATGGGATATCATACTTCTTGGGATAGTGATATCATGTAGATGGTTAGAGGGAAAGTATCTATCATAAACTTGAGGGTTAGGAGGATGAGGAAGATACTATTTTCTATCAAAAAAATATGACACTATAACCTAGAAAATTATTGTTAAAATAGAATATATTAGATCTAAAAATCCTAAAAAACCAAATGGATATAGTAAAAATATGGATACAAACACTAGAAATTTATGTGGTGAGTGTTTGAAAATATTATAATAAGAGATGTGCTCACCAAAATTTTTATCAAAATTGAGATTTATGTAAAAACTGTAAGTGAGAACATTATTGTTTAAAATGAAGAAAATGGTATAACAATAATAACATTCACTAATTTGAAACTACTATATTTTATAAATTTACTATAAGTAGTAAACTATAATGATAAAGTAATGATTTATCTAGAAAATAATGTTGTGGAAAGGATCAAAGTCTAGAATTTGCTATGTAAAGTGGTCTGGTGACTTGAAATAGGAATTGACAAGTAGATCTGGGCCTTAAAAATAATGCCATGGGAAGGGAACTAAAGGGGAGGCATTCCTACCTACTACATAGTGTTATTATCATCATATCCACTTCTATTAATGCAAAAAGGGTTATTAGGTTATTTATGTCCTTGTCTATAGTTCTTGTGTCTTGTGTGGGAGCTTGTGATCACTTACAAAGACCACTATACGAATTATATTAAATTAAAAAAAATTAACTCCTTAACATGTGAAGACCAATTCAAATCAATTGGGTATAATGGGGTAAGTGGTTGAAGTTTGGAAAGACCAAAACATCCCATGTGTTGAGTAATGTATAAATATCAATACATCGAAGAGGGATCAAACTTCACATAGTTATTCCATATTATAATGGTGTGTGAATAATTGGTGAAATATGATAGATGCTGGTACAATAATGATTTGATTAAAATCCTTAACCATGCCTTGCTTCCTATAAAATGTATTCAAACTTTATATTTGGACTACCAAGGATATGTGTAATCATAATTGGGAAGAATAGGTACTTTATTCTCAATGTGAAATTATGATTTTGGTGGTTTTTGATGTGGAATCCTCTTCTATGTCAAATGGTTTGAAAATTGTTTATATGGGCATTTCTATAAAATTCCTTCTAATGGGGATCATTAAAAACATAGGTCAACCTTCCTATGACTTTTGAATTTATAAATTAGTTGTCATTGGGTAGGAAGATAGGAGAAGGGGTAAATAAACTACAATGGTGAAATATTATCCCCTTGGGTTCTCTTGTCTAATTGGTGATTTGATCATGTTAAGTGTTAGAAAAAGACTAAAAGGAGTCTAATGTTGATAAGAATAGGGATTACTGCATTTATGGTTCCTTTATCAGATAGAAGAGTGTGAAAGATGGTCAAAAGTGATAAAAAAAAAGGGCCGTAAAACAGGTCTAGATCTAAGTGTGTAAAAGAGTGGTTACAAGTGCATAACTATAGCTTAAATGTTAATTTATGTGTGTATATGCACTTTATCTTTATAAAATTTACATTATTCATGTTTCATTTTCTATTCATAAATTTTTCATTAAACTCTCTTTTAATTACCTTTTTGGCTTGAATTTTAATTGAAATTCCACACTCACATTTAAATACTAACTTTAGTTTAAGACAATTTTAACAATTTAATATATTTTGATAGAAAGAGAGAGTGTGGGTAGGTATCCTCTTGTCTTGATCATTCATTAAATTACCATTATTGTTTCCTTAGTGTTTAATTATATATTTGTATCCCTATCATCCTTCACGTCAATTAACACAATTGTTTTCTATATGTGTAAATGATATCACATGTAATGATTGATAATATTTCATGCCTTGTTATCTATTTATTTTTATATTTATTAATATTTCATGTTTTCATTTCTCATATTATTTATATTATTAGAATATAATTATTAATATTTTTTATTTATTAATATTATATTATAGTACATGTATTTATACATATTAATTATCACACATACACATAAAGACACAAATGACCAAAATAAAAAATATATTTGACCTTCATAGATTAAAAATACATAGTCTAAGTACATGGCCCATACAAATCATATTTTATGTATATGGAGTGATCTTCTTGCCACTCCTCTCTAAAATAATGGGTAATATAAGTTATTGAGATAAATTTTAATGTCCCAATATTTTTCCTAGCTCTAGACCTCAATATTGATTTATATTTTTCTCAATGCCTCTCAATCACCACCGTAAACTCTTTCTATTTCTTTTACAATTTCTTGTAATTGGAAAATATGGTTTTTGCAATCCCATCACTAACAAGAAAGGGAATGATCTAAAAATGTATAAATTTATCTATCACACTTTTATATACTATTATTGAATCCAAATTTTTATTTATGTGCGATTTATACTCCATGTATACATGTGTGATATCTCCATCTGTTTGTGTATGTACCTAAATCTGCCCACCTTAATTATTCTAATTTATCCCCTCTAATTATATCCTAATATTTCCCATTTATAATCATTTATCTAATATTGCATTGCTTATTTATCATTCACCAACCTTATATTATCACCACCAATCTATTAATTATCCTAATCATTTCTTAATCTTATCCTAATCAATTTTTCCATTATTTGGCAATTTTAAATTTGCATGACCCACATAACCAACTATTAAGCCTATCCATAGGATATCCTACACCCCTATTCCTTAATCACTCACCTAATACCTATCTAATTATTTAACCAATCCTAATTAATACCTAAGAGGATTCTAAAATCATCCAATTTTATAATCCTCTATAACTTGGCTTTCCCCATCTAGAACCCTCTATTCTAGAGGTTTCCAAGAAATTTAAAATTCCTTTGAAAATCCCAAACCATTGATCCCAATGGTCCATGATTGAAATCTATCCATTGATTCTTCCATCCATATTCTATATAAACAAGGCCACTCCTCCATTGAAACCAAACATTGAATCCACAAAGTCTTCATGTCCATATGATCAACTAGCAATCTAAAGCATCCATTAAATCCATGATCAAGAAATCATAATTTTAAAATTATGAGTCTAAGGCAATCTCAGATAAATTCTCTTATCTTTTATATATATTTAATCTTGTTTTGGAGCAATTAGCTTTAGAATTAGAGTGTTGGTTTGAATGATCCATTCTTCTATTTGTATTTGATTCTAATGGATCTAGATATTACTTAGGTAGTTTGATGTTTTGGTTTTTTTTAATTTCATGATTCAATAAAATAGCTCAAAATTATTACTAAATTTTGAAGACCATGGTGGGACACTCCCTTCAAATTTAACTCTTTTGCATCCTAGAATTTTTTATGGCATCTTGCAAGACTAACTGGGAAATAATAAGTGTTAGATTTTGAAGAAATTTGCATGTCTAGGTGAATTGTGATAATGCTATCCAAATCATGACCTTGTAGTGGTTATTTTCCCCTTAAAGTTGTGTTATTTTACTAACTTACATGTTTTTACCACTAGCATTCTATTTGTGGTAGGTTGTTATACCTAGGCAATACAGTTACTTTGAAAGTAATTATATTGCACTAATAGTAGTGATATTTCTTTCCTAATCATGATTTTGTAGGAAAACTAGGTCTAGTCAAGAATCAATAATTTAAATACTAAGCTTTAATATCATAGATTTTCAAGTCATGGTATTGACCTACAAGTTGCGGTATTGTAACTACAATCATGATATTGTAATTTCTCCCAAATATGCTAATGGTTATCCATTGATCTATAACTTGTAGGTTTAATATAGGTATTTTATATCTTGAAGGAAGCTCACCCATCATACAATCCCCTCTTCAAATATTATTTAACCATTTTATATCCTGGAATGTTTCTCTAACCACATTTGTGATTGGAAGAACATATTTTTCTAACATATGGGGTCTTCTTTTTATAACCTACTATGTGAAATTGATAGGGTAAATTAGAAACATCAAAGGAGGGGGCCATCTACAAATAGAAACATCATATCCTTTTCTTTTTTACTGACCTCTACAAAATCCTTAATCATGTAATCATGGAATTGACATTAGAATATAATACTACATTTATAATCATGATATTATGATTTAAACATTTTGGGGGCTGATCTATTTACTGTTTGATATCTTCAAATTGATAAGGTAGATCTTCGGATAATTTTGATAAGGAAGACACCTTTCTATTTTGAGTATTATGTGTTTCTTTTTCCATCTGTGTATCAAAATCTTATCTTTGTAATTTCAAAAAAAATATTGATACATCATTATAAGGGTAACTTGCTACATGTGGTCATTTATTAGGTAATTATATATGTTAGGCATCTGGGTCAAATATATAAAAATTTTAAGTCTCAAACTTTCTTACAATATCTGTAATATCGTAGTTGTCATATCACCCTATGAGTGTCGATATTGCATAAATAATTATGGTTTTGCATAACGGTCTAGCTGACAATCACAATTAATTACCCATGGAAAAATTACAACTTGTGAATTGAAATATTTCACTGGTAGTTATGATATTTCAATCTAAAGTCATGATTTTGCACTAATTTTTACATTTTATTTTGTATTATTAAGTGCATTTAAAGTCATTTTAGTCATTTTTGAGTTACTTTGAGCCTCCCAAAAGGCCCATATTACCTTTAGAATTGAGATCTATGCCGCTTAAGCCCACTTTGTAGTATGACATGAAGCATGCTTGGGGTGCTCCTATCAAACCCTAGAAGGGGTTCTACTCATTAACCATGCAAGGGACACTACCCCTTGACCCCTAGATGGATTATCTCTCCAAGTGCCCCACATTGTGACCCTCATCACCCAAAGAAATTATAGAGCCAAATCATGATATTTTAAGGTGAATTCATTAAATCTTATTAGACTAACATCTTATTTATTATCATGGTGAATTTATAAGATATTCTATCTTGCTAACATCTTATTTTTCAAATCATATTATAATCTAATATCTTGTCTTCTATGCTGCCCCTAAAGAGTGCCAAATCAAATTACTAATCTTTTTTTTCAAAGTATGCATGTCATACACAACTTTTGTCATTTTGAAAATCATTTATTAAATAATTTTAATCATTTTGTCTTATATCTTCTATATATCCTTTTAATTATTTTATCTTATATATTATTACATTTTATATATATCTCACATGTTAAATAATTAGTTAATTAATCTTTTTGGTGTACTTGTTTGTCACCCAAGGGATATAGTGGTGTATGCTCACTTCCTTGGATCTTTGAGTCAATTTATGGAGGATCAAAAACCACCCAAAAACCATCCCAATTTTCTTTTCTAGGGGTAACCTGACATGGAATTGACACCCAAACAGTTACCATTGTCTTAGAAGTATAGTGACCATGGATTTTATCACCACGCATTAATCTAAACTCCATATTCTAGTGGAGTATAAATACTAGGAAAAACTATCATTAGGATAATAAATTAACCCCATATAAGTCATCCATGAAGGGGAAGAGTTAATTATCTGAAACAAGCATTATATAACACCCTACATGGACCTGGGCCCCATCGTACCTATCATATATTAGGGATGCCCCTAGAGAGACTACTCAACCTCTCATAAGACCTTTCACTCATAAAAGGTGACTTTCTACTAGAGTTAGGATCATATCCTAAATAACCATGAAATGTAGATGGGGTAAAGAGGGTTCAGTTGATTACATAACTAGTCACCAACTTATAGCCTCACCCATAAAATCGTTAAATAGTGCAATCATCGAGTTACACAACCTTGAATTTAGTAATCATAGTTTTGTGATTTTATTTATTTGGTGAGTATCATGCTAGATCAATGTTTTTTGTGTGCCAAGTGAGCCTTTATCCAATCCTATATACACCTATCTATCTCATCACATACCCTCATATTGTATATACTTATCTTATCATCATATCATTCTCTTGTACAAATATGTTTTGTACATCCTTTTGAACAACTTCTTGTCTTAATCCCATCCTAGTCTAGTCATATCCACCCATTATTGGCCATACCCCCATCACTTACACATCCTAGTCAATTCATGTTATCCCTCCACCACATCTTATCATAGTCCAACCTCATATTCTTCACTTAACCTTAATCATCCCAAACATCATCTTTATCAATTAGTCTATCTTATATATAACTGATCTTGATCACCTCCTAGTCTTGTCTCATCCATCCACATCACTTACATATCCTAATCACCTCTTGTCTTCCACATATTGACCTAGGTCTACTTTATTCATAACAAATCATTTGTCTTGATCTTGTCTTGACTAGTCTCCTTATCCACCTAATCTTAATCATAGTCCAGCCCACTTCATCCCCTTATCTATACTTGTTATCTCATCTAGTATGTAATCATACATTAGTCCTCATCCATATTAGTAAACAAATCTTTTTAACAGGGTCCTCATCATAAGCCTACCTTTGTCTAATCAAGTTTGAGTCATAATCATAATCTTATCAATCCATCATCTCATCCTATTTACATTGATCATTTAATTCTTCAGTTAGTCTTAATATATTTGAATCCCCCATCAAAATCAATCTCTTGGGCTAGTCTAACCTTGCATCTAATCTTACAGATTGACATAACCCACCTAGTTGAATCCAATCCCAATCATAGAAGTTTATCTCATGCCCTAATTTGGTATACTTGATCTAATATTAATTTATTAAACATCACATCACATTATACATCTAGTCAAACTTGAGATAGGACTAAAGTAAGCCTTGTTCCAGATTTCCTTCACACATCCCATCTTCATCCCTTATTATTTCTATTCAATCCACTACCCCTGTTGATTAAGGTCAAAAAATCCAAATCATCCATAAATTATCCCATCCTTATCCATGTAATACAAAACAAATTTGGTCAATACCTTGATTGAACAATGACTCATCACCAATAGGGATACGATCCTTTATTTTCTCCATAATATGAGCACTCTACATCCTACCATCTTTGACCCTACCCACACACCATTATTACCAGTCCAAACCCATTCATGTGAGTCCCATTATAATCCTCCATACACTAGTCAAATCTAATCATCTACCCCTTCTTACACTATCAAAGGGAAACCTATCCTAGAAACCTCATCTAATACTAGTAAACCCACCCCATCACATCAATAACCATCTGATCTAAAGTGTAATGCTTGTACATCCATGTCATGAGGTCAAGAGATACCCTATACCCATATTCTTATATCCTTCTAAGCCCATTTTCACCAAATTATTACTGCTAACATGATGGTCTATCCACCCATACAACATCTTAATATTGCTAATCTTGATCCCTATTGGTATAATTCCAATAAATACTATGCATATCATCAAACCTGGGGCATACCATTAATTGATGTTGTTATTTTCAAAACTATGTCCAAGACCTTATTGCCCATGGTGACAGAAATCAATGATGAAATAGATGAGTCTGCATCCTTGGGTGAATAAGAAGAGGAATGCAAAGATTCCATTCCTGATCATGATCAAGCCATTCCCCCTCCAATCCAAGGTCAAGTCATCACATCCATGTTTTATGGTCACCACATCTTTGGTAAATCCTCCATTGATGATGAGTTCATGCCCCATGAACCTAATACTTCCTTCCCTCATGAGTCCTTCCATGGTCCATTCTTTGTTCAATCAATTATTCCTCCATCATCTTCCTCTCATCCATTATATCAAATACCCTATGTTGAGAGGTAAATTACAGATAATGAATTTGCTAATAGTATAATTTCATCAAAGTTAGCATCAAATTCCATACAAGTTCTATTTGCATCATGATCATGTTCAACACTAGTATCTGAATCATATTCCTCATCAAAAACATCACCCCTCATTAAAATTTTAATAGAGGATGACTATGAGTAAATTCATCCATAATGATCAAATCATCTTTGGTCCCATAAGTCAAAATCAAAATAATTCAATTCATTAGCCTAACCAAAAACCATCTTCCCTAGTGAAACCCAATATCAAGCACTAAGGGACCATCAAATTATAAATAATATTTAATGTCAAGAGTCAATCTCCTCTGGTGAATCCCAAAGTCAGATGCCAGGGGGAAATCAAAGTCAAATTTAATCCACAAATGAAAATAATGTCTATATCACTATCAATATGGCCAATAATCCTTCAAATAATTAGATCAGAGATTAACCATAAAATTAAAACATCTTGAATATCATGTAGTCTTTTGTAATCTAACACCGATCAAATGTAGAACATCTAACATATCTAATGATGTGTGCAACTACTAGTCCTAGTCCTCAATCACTCATCATACCATATTATCATGATCCTACCATCCCTTCACATCCACTACACCGCTACTCGCATCAAGATCTGATCCAATTCATATGTGACATCACCTTCTTGAGCATTATTATCTCTCCTATGGGTGATGAAGATACCTAGGGTAGATATCTAGAGGGGTCTCAATCAAGCATCAATTAAGGTCACAAAGACATTAATACATAAAATAATGACAATATGGTCCTAACATCACACATATAGAAAATATGTGTTGGATAAATATCTCAACAATGTCATCATCTTACATCTCACCCTTCATCAATAAATTGAGATGCTAAAACTAAAAAAATAATTCCAATTTTTTTTTTGAAAAAGTGAATAAAAAAAATAAAAAGCCATTCATCTGATGGTGAAAAATGATCTTCTACCACCTTGGGAAAGTACCCTAATGAAATATAGTCTTTGATGTCAGGGTAAAATAATATGTTGTCTACATTGTCCCTTAACACTTGGGGGAACAATCCATTAAACCCATCCCTTGTCAATCCCATCCATATTGTATCCCTCTATCCATATCCTACCTCCTATTGTGTCCCTCCTTTATTCCACTCTTGACCTTCATAAGGAAGTGGAAGAGGTCTTGAAAAATGTTTTGGCATATCCTCTAATATACACTCATGTAACTAAACATTTGATTTCTTCATGATGAGGTCATTGGTGATCCTTAGTCTATTCTCCCTTGGTCATCATCTACTTTTTGTACATCACTCTAATAATTTTTTAATCCCCTTACATTATTCCATCAGCTATTATCTTGGTTTTTAGGCTTGGAGTTCCATTTTATTGTAACCTCATTTGTCTAGTGTACACACATATCCCAAAAATTTTGAAAAAATTCCATAAAATCAAAAGCATTCCTATGTGGTTTTGTCTTTTGTTGTCTTGTCATATGTCTTAAGTTGTTAATGTCATCCTACCTTGTCTTATCTCTACTCCATATTATCATCTTGTGTTAATCTTTACATCCAAGTCCACATAAAAATTCTCATCCAAGTCCCTAGTCTAGTTTAAAATCCATATCTGCATCCGTATCCTTACCTAGGTCGTAGTCCTATTCATCATCATCATCATCATCATCATCATCATCATCATCATCATCATCATCATCATCAATCTATTCCAAATCCCTAGTCTATTCCAAGTCCATACCTAGTCTAAGTTCCCATCATTCTTATCCAATATCTTTATCCTAATCAAAATACCTAGTCTATTCCAAGTCCATACCTAGTCCAAGTTCCCATCATCCTTATCTAATATATTTATCCTAATCCAAGTCCCTAGTCTAATCCAAGTCCATACCTTACCCAAATTATATAATATTCATCAAAATTTACATTAATATGGCCAACCTTAGTTTGACTCACCACCCAACCAATCATCCTATTAACTCTCATCATGACCATTAGACAAGGCATTACAACACTACATGTAGATACTTGTGTGTTTTCTAATTGTATGTTATGTTTGACTTTCTTACATGTCTTTTATCATGTAAATATTTTATTGTCTTTATCCTTTTTGTCTGTGTCTCTTTTTATCTTTTTAGAAATGAATGAGGATACTGTTATGTCCCCAAAGATATAATAATTCTTATAAGGTCCCTTTTTGATACAGAGTTTGCTATTTGCCTATGCACTTTGGCATAATGTCTTCTTGATAATACATATATCATGGGGCATATTATCAACTGACATAATTCTTAGATTGTTTATATTATGATGATCCTTATGATATTTTTGATGTCTTGATCACATACACATTCATGATTTATGTAATCATCTAATCATCCTTATTCTCATCACTAATCCAATCCTCTCTACCCATTTAACTAACATACAATACTTTATCCTCACATCATCATCATGATGTCATATCCTATAAAAAATAGCATCATCCCCTAATAACTAATCATCATCATCATCATCATCATCATCATCATCATCATCATCATCATCATCATCATCATCATCATCATCATCATCATCATCATCATCATCATCATCATCATCATCATCATCCTTGAGTTAGAACTACATTAGCTTGAGGTGTTTTTATACTATGTAGAAAGCACTTATCCACTTTTTCATGCCCAAGGATAGCACAACCACTCTCACCTCTTTCCTCTCCCTAAGTATCCTCACATATTTCATCAATTAGTTCCTTGAGTTATAATATCATTTATTATTCAATTGGTCTACTGATCAATCACCATGCTCACAATCATCTCCCTAATCTTTTTGTCAATTGCTCACACCTATTTATTGGGCTTGATAAGTCACCACATTTGTATTTACTCCATATTTCATGCATTATAATTGATTAGTCAATTAATAATTAATAATTTATGATTTACTCCATTAATTGGGATATGACATGAACCGTAAAATTATCACCATATTATATCTCTTTGAGTTTATGTAATATAGTCTATTGGTCAATTGATCGCATCTTTTTATTTTTCATCTTCTTCATCATAACAATCAAAATTAGCTTTGAGATACACCCATCATTAATATTATCAAATTATCATCTTATCCTAGCCTAAAAATCTCCCTTTCATGCACATTTTCTTGGGATACATTGATAACTTGCATCCTTTTAGTCCTATCCTCATCATGTAATGATTGATACCCCCTTAGGATGTGTCAATAACTATGACACAATCATTTCCCCTCCCTACATATATGTTTTTTCTAGGAGCATCATAAATTTATATCTCACTTATTAATTTTAATTCATCTTCATCATCATCTATCTCCCATCCCATCCCCTTATCTATGCATCACATCCCACCAATCATTTATTCTTTCAACTGGTCATTCATCTCACTTTTCGTCACATGTATCCTTGAGGGGGAATCATATCCACTAACATGATATAATAATATTCATATATTAAATGGGTTTTATTTTAAATACCATTACTCCTTCCACTTTGCTCTACTCAGAATGCGCTTTCTAAGAGGGGAAAATGTATGCACCTAAATCCACTTGCCTTGGTTATTGTAATTTATCCCCTCTAATTCTATCCTTATACAACCCATTTCTAATCATTTATCTAATATCACCTTCATTATTTATTATTCAAAAAATTATATTAACCCCACCAATCTATTAATTCCCCTAATCATTTCTTAATCTTATCCATTATTTGGGAATTTTAAATTCCCACGACCCACCCAAACACCTACTAAGCTTATTCCTAGGATATCTTACACCAATAGTCCCTAATCACTCACCTAATACCTATCTAATTCCTTACCAAATCCTAATTAATCCTTAAGAGGATTTTAGAATCCCCCAATTCTAGAATCCTCTTTAACTTAGCCTTCCCCATCTATAACCATCTATTCTAGATGTTTTTAAGGAATTTACAATTCCTTGGAAAATACCAAACCATTGATATCAATCACCTAAGATTAAATTATATAAATTGATTTTTCTCTAAACTTTCTATATAAACAAGCCATTTATTCATGGATAAGCTAACTAAGAATATCCATGATATAATAACTAGCAATCAAGAATAAATCTATGAAGCTTGTAAAATCTTCATGCCAATATAATCCTTGAATCCATGATAAAAATATTTGATCATTGCATCATAATTTATAAATTCTAAGTCCATATAAATCAACCATATATTTGAACATCTTGGAAGGAGATTAGTTGAAACAAGCGATAGGTAAGGTTTATCCTATGATTTTGATTTGTTTCCATAATCCTTCCTACTAGCTAGTTTGATGTTTTGAGTTTTTAAATTATATAACTTAATCTAATAGCTCAAATTAAATAATACATTTTATATTATTTTTGATGCTTCTTAATCACCACCATAGACTCTTTATGTTGTTTTACAACTTCTTGTACTTTAAAAACATTGTTTGTGCAATCTCGTCACTAATAAGAAGGGGAATGATTGCCACATGTATAAATTTATTTATCACATTATTAAATAATATTAGTGAATGCAAAAGTAGATTGATGTGTGATTTATCATCCATATGTACATGTGTGATAACTCCATCTTTTTGAAGAACTTATTCTTACTCATGTGCAATATTTATGCTCAACTACTCTAGATTGGTAGATATATGTAGGTATGTTTCCCTGTTCGTGCTCACTAAATAAAATAAATGGTCATGCCTTCCCACAAAAAAATTATTAACTTTATGAATGCCAAAAATTTAATCCAATATTTATAAAACCACTTTACTCATTGTGGGAAATATTCTAAAGACCCATCTTCTACCATTGTTGTTTCACATTTAAAAAATAACAATAAATTAATTATCAACACATTACTTGAAATATAACATTAAATTTTCTTTGGCATATTCACATAAGTATATTTATTGCTAACTTATATAAAATTTCACTCATATTATAGAAACCAAAAATGAATCCTCCTATACCAATCCTACTTCTAGATCATTAATATCCTATGCATAGTGCCTCACTTGAGGATGGTATTCATCCTCTTCAACTGAGAATAATTATGTTGGGTGAAACTCACTCCTTGGTAATATTTAGGTATTTATAACTAAAAAATCATCAATGATAGGGTTATGATGCCTATGATCTTCATAATCCTCATTCATAGGCATATTCTCCTTAAAGGAAGGTATTGCCTACCTTTAAATTCTTTAGGGGAATTATATTTTCCCACACCAAATAATAATATCTATAGACACAATCCTTCTAATTTGTAATTTTATCAATACCATATAAAAATATGCTTCAATAATTTTTATGTACTAACATTCGTATCATCTAGTGCATCTAATATTATGTATTTATGTGGTAACCTTAGATCAACATCGATTATCTCTATATAGTCTCTAGGTTCAATGTATTTATACTTGAGAGATCTATGATCCTTTTCCAATGTGAAAATATAAGGTATTATAGTCTCTATTTTAATATAAATTTACATCTCTTTGTTTGTGTTCTCTCCATGAATATAGCTCAATGTGCAGGTTGATAGGGGTTTAAAATTATAGATTCATGGTTAGGGGGATCAAGAAAGAGATGAATTATATTGTGCATCATAAAATATATTAATGAAATATAATAACACTAAAAAAAATTCTTAATTAGAAGCTAAGAAATTTCATATATAAAATATATCTTGCAACACATGCTCACATTCTGTAGGTTTAAAACACTGTAGTGTCACCCCATGTCCTTATGGAGATGTGATTCAACCCAAATCCTTTCCGTTTATCCATGTGCATATAAACTTTATCTGCACTCATTAATAGGTGTGCTATGTAATATTACCTCACTAGTTTAGAATGACTTTCCACAAGTTTATGACATTGCTTATATAATCACAATATTTTCTACTTAAATTAATTTATCAAATAACCCACTAAGTACTAAGATATTAAATGATATTAACAGATCAATATGCATTCAAACTAATAAATTAATAGTGTATTACTAATTATCCATAACATATATCCATGTCCTAGAGTATTAATTATATTATTTCTAATGTCAACCATATCTTGAATAGATATTCTATTATTATTGCAAACTATTTCTAGACAATCAATATGAATTATGTTAATTTGTACCACTATCTAAAGTAGAACGAAATATATATTCATGGTAAAAGTTTATGCCATGTTTGTGTAATGAGATGCAATGATAAATAAAACTTCACCAAGAAGATATTTATCATTTAAAAGATGTAGAATAAAACCAAAAATTGTTATTATCATGAAACATAGAAACACATAAAAAAAACACTGAAACATATATGAGATTCACTTCCACATATTACTACATGCCTAATAATGTTTTTGGTTGATATAAAATTACTTTTGGGTCTAAATAATCCTATACCATAAAACCATATTAAGAAAAACATGTAAGTATGGTGCTCAAACACTAGAGATAACCATCATTTCTTCCTTCAAAAAAGGATTTGGTCCACTCTTGTGTTATGCATGGTAAATAATGACATCTATTCTGCATGGTTGATAAACTAGGTTGAGAACCATCCTCCTCATTTATACAACCTTTAATTCATTATTTAACTAACCCAAACTACCCTTAGATCAACATCCTCTTTCTATGGTGGGAAATCCATTATTCCTATTCACTACAAGCCTACTGACTAAGATGAATCTATAATTCTTTTGATTAACAAAATCTATTTCCTTCCTCTGTGTGGAATCACTCTTCACATTTCAACATCATTATATTTCCTCCACTAAGTATCTCTATTCATATTCATGATCACTTTATTCACATGCTTATACAAGAATTCCTTACCTCTGCACATGGAAAAATGACATTGTTGTACACTATCTCTATCCTTCTCATTAAATTAAATTAGAATATAATTAAATCCATAATTTTCCATTTTTATATTATTCACTTTCCCATCATAAAACATATTTCAATCATCCTTTCATGGAATTCCAAATAAAACATGGCATGTGTTCATTGGTAAAGTATCACATAGAAAATTGGATGTGCATCTTATAATATTAATTTCCAGTTTCCATTATTCTTACACAATTTTATCTTAACTCTCCACTAGATACAACATTATATAAGGATTTGGTGTGCATTTTATGCCAAATCCAAATATATCACCATCTATGTGGACACAATATTATTTGTTCTTCTAATATCTATTAAAACTTTACAAAATTCACCCATTCTCTTCCACTTGGTTAAAAAATGGTATCTTATTTTATTCATCTCCACACTAATAATTTGACCTTTATAACTATTATCATCTCAATTAAACTCTTTTCTTGGTCAGGAATATCTATATTGTGCTTTATAGGATTTCCATCTACTTGTATGACCTATCTACTGATACTTCATCCTTTCTTATCATCATTGACATGTGCATGAGGTAATTCAAATGTACAATATCCAATTTCTCAACACATGAAAAATGTTACAATCCTATAAAAAATGGTTCCACCTCTTTATTTATGTGTTTGTAAATAATGTTTTCCTTTATAACTTACTTTCTTGCACATTGTTGTTTATTCCTTACCATTCTTCAGTTTCCCTATATTTTGTCAATTACTCTTATTGTGTGCCTATAGTTTATTAATTTCCTCTTAGTATATATGGATACCATTCCATTATCATTTTCAATCTCAATTTATTAATATCATCTTCAATGGCCCATTACATCCCATTGATATGTTTAACCATATTATCTTGGTCTATCTCACTATGAAAAATCTAGATACTAATATTGTAAAATCGTTTATAAAATATTTCATGCTTATCTATTCTTTTGGAAAATCCTACAATCTATTAAATAGATATAGCTAATAATAAATAGGGGAAAAAAATCCTTTCAACTTCATCACCATTCTCTCCAAATAGGTGATTTTTTATTTACCATTACGCTTACACTCAAGTTTTACCTCCTTTACAACATATCTATGTGTTTCATCATATATTTTTGTGCATCATGTTCATTATGACAATATACTACTTCATAAAAATAAAATTATGCCTCCATCTCCACCAAAACTTATTTTATTTATTCTCAATTCAATGTTTTATAAAAACATGAATCCACCATTTCTACTCATGTTCTCTTTAATATAGCTTTGATAAGAATCCATCCTCCATCGTCTAACCCCTAATGCACTTTTATGGATTTTTTTTTTCATTTTATTCTTGAAATCAAACTTATTCATCACTCACATCATCCATAGGAATGAATAAAATCCTATGTGCCTCCAAATTTTTCAACTTTTTTGAATTGATTTAAAAATTTGTGACATCTCATTAGCTCTTCTAGTCATATTTTTTAATACTATGCTTTCCCTTTCCATTATTCATGGTGTAATATTAACTTAACATAATCTAAGATTTTTTGTTTCGCCTCTTTTAAACGTACATATATTAGACACTTCACTCAATTTATGTTCTCCACCCACCTTCACAAATAATTATAAATCAAAACACCTAATATCACAACCTAGATCTATTTCCTTAAATTTATACCAGATGATTTAGAAACCATTAGGGGTGTTAATGAAAATATGAATTATTCCATGAAATACATAATAAATTAACCTAATGGAATAAAAAAAACTTTATTTTAAATATTTATTAATAGATAATAGATTATTTTCAAACATAGCCAAATTACACACACACACACACACACACACACACACACACACACACACACACACACACACACACACACACACACACACACACACACACACACACACACACACACACACACACACACACACACACACACACACATAAATATGCACACACACGTACACACTTGAACATACGTGCATGCACACACACACACACAGACATGCACACACACACACACACACACACACACACACACACACACACACACACACACACACACACACACACACACACACACACACACACACACACACACACACACACACACACACACACACACACATGCACACCCCACACACACACACACACACACACACACACACACACACACACACACACACACACACACACACACACATGCACACACACATGCACACGCGCGTGCACACTTGCACACTTGCACACACACACACACACACACACACACACACACACACACACACACACACACACACACACACACACACACACACACACACACACACACACACACACACACACACACACACACACACACACACACACACACACACGAAACATGAAATATTTAAAACACCATAGTATTACCTAAAGTCCTCTTATGGATGCAATTCAATGAAATAATTTACCTAGATATGCACACAAAATTATGCCAGACGATTTTGATAATATATGCACTCTATATTTTTACTTGTGGCTTTAGAATGCATTTTCAAAAGTGTTGAGATATATTTTTATATTCATGCAGTTAACATACATAAATTAATTTATTTAAACAACCCAATAAGGCCTAATATATTAAATAATGATAATACATTAGGATCCAAATAAACTAGTAAATTCAAAATACTGTCTGAATGAACCACAACACATTTTTGTTTTATTATTTTTCAGAATAATGGAGTTTTATTCCTAATTAATAAAAAAGTCTAGAGTAAAGTAAATTATTAAATAATTTTCATTAATTAATATAATGATTATTGTAAACAAATTGTATTTTTGCCTTTTCTAAAAATGGTAATAAATAAGAGAAATATGACATAGCTTATTCTAAGTTGTTCGGTCTAAGACAGGGTCTGAGAATTTAAATATAGGAATAGGATAGCATCAAAAATAGGTTCCTAAACATAATTTTATAATTGGATGAGAGAACTAAATGTAGGACATCCTATTGAATGGTGTTGTAGCCATTTTTAGATGCTATTTATAGGTAATATGAGATTTTTGAGTTTTGTGCATTAGGTCTATGTTACCCTGTCAATGAAATATCAAATCTTGAAAGTTTATGATGTTCACTGTGCTTATATATTAATATTTAAAATCCTTAGGATCTATTTGTGCTTTAACTTTAATGTCAACTTAGGAAAGAGAGTGAAAGGGTTAGTATGTAAAGGACATGTTGAATGAACTTCACACCTCGTGTGTGGGTACGTTGCCTACATACCAATACTCTGATGAGGGATCAAGCTAATGTAGTTGTCCTGTTAAATTGCTTGGTGGAATTATGTACGAAAATGCAACTAGATGTGAAACTAGGTGTACTTTAAAAGGCTAGGGATTTGTGTAAGGGTTTGAATAATCTTTGAATAATATTGGAAAGCTATATGTAGAGTAGGGAAAAGTTATTGAATGTATTTGCTTGTATTCTTGCTTCTCTCTTCTAAATGAGTGTCAACCCTTATAAATGGAATTTGAGTGTCCTTTTATAAGGAGCCTAATGATCATGGGTTAAATTAATTTTCATTACTCTGACATGAGTTAAGATAAATATTCAAGAAAATATAATCATTTGAACCAAATTTGTATTTGGAAACAGCATCAAAAACTAGACACCCTAGGTTTCAGTGCTCCTATCCAAGTTGGGTGTTGGTGTCCAAAGGGAATAAGACTTAAGGGGATATATCTAAGATTGAAAGAGCTATCTAGGTCTATAAGGTTAATTCTGAAAGGTTGTGGATGATAGGGAATTAGTGAAATAAAAGCCTATCAGGGTTTTGCAAGAATGTATGAAGACTTATGGATTGGGTGTCATCAGCTAAGCTCAAGTAACCAAATTTTGCATTTGGCATGACTACATTTCCCCTGACTTTATTATAATGATGAAACAAAGTGAAATACTAGGAGACAACAAAAAAATATAAATCTTTCCTAAACTTACCTGTAAATCTGAAGCCCATGAAGCTTGTGAAATGATGAGTAATGATGGATAATGCATAGAGATCACATTGTGCATGTGTGAATCTAAAAAATAAAACCAAGAGTAGATCAATTATTATTATATATGATATAAAATAAGAACATTCAAAATATAAGTAAAAGAAAAAAAGAGTAGAGAATGGAACAAATACACCTCACTATGTATGTGAACTAATACAAAACCTACTGTGATCCTGAGTAAGCCTAAGTAATGCTAGAGTTTGATAGATGATGTTGTACAAAAATTTTATATCACAAACAGAACTAAGTGCTCAATTCCATATAAAGTGGCTTAAAAATATAAATGATGGTCCTTTGGCTCCGTCGTTGCCTAATGAGTGAAGCTAAATGATTATGTGTGTGATAATCAATGTCTAGACTATGTGTCCAATCCCTCTAAATAGGTGGCTCGAGAATACAAAGGCTGGCCTTTTGTCTCCATCCTTTCCCCATGAAGTGATACCAGTATTAGAATAGATGTCATATGAGATTACTCATTGATTCCATGGATGCTCTAAAAATATGATAATGTGGCATGGATAGATGAATGTAAGCTAGAAACTAGGCCACTCTCAGCCATTTAAAATGATGGAGGTTAGGCTTGTATGAAATTAACTCTAAACTTAATTTAATGTGATTATGTGAAATCTAACTTGGGAAATCAGGTACATAGGAAGTTAAAATTATATGAAATTTCATCTTGAAAATGATGCCAACCACCTACAGATAGAGTAAGGAATGCAACTACTAAGAATGCCTAGGTAATAAATTAAACTTGGAAACAAAAGAAGACTAATATGCCATACACATTACCCCTAATCACTGGTGTTTATAACATGGACTTTTATTTAGAAGTTAAGTCAACTGCTTAATCTAAAACTAAAAGTGAGATTCATCATGCCATGCATGATACCCCCTATATCTAGATTCCTTGAGAAAATTGTACTAAAACTACTGATTTTGGCTGATCTAGATTTGCAAAAACTATAACTGAGATGAAATTTTTTATTGTTACTAGAAAACTTGGGTTTTTCTATACATGTACAAGATTGAAAAAATGAGGAAACCCTTGTGTCTGGCATTGTTGTCCATTTTTGGTCATGTTGTCCTATGTTAAAACTAGTTGTTGATCTAAAATCATCATTGCTTTTACCTCTGGATTCTTGACTACGTGATCTAAATGTTATTATTTTTATTCCTAGGAGCTTTGACCTATGTGACAAAATCCCTATTTGTTTCCCCCTTTTCTAAAGGTAGGAATGATGAACCTATAATGACTTCTCTCAGAAGAAATTAGTCCTACGAGTGTGTTAAGTTGCATAGATACATGATATAGCAATGATATTTTAAAAAATCTCTCTATATAGTAGTGTTTGTATTGATAGATTCTTATATCAACAGGGGTATGCCTAGATAGATATAACAATGTAAAATCATTTGCAATGTACTAAAGTAGAACTAGAAATGTTATATGTTAGTTGTTAGTTATTAAGGAGGGATGGAGGATGACTTCCATCATAAAATTCAATAAAGCAAAGAAAATACATGATATGGATCATGGAATTAAAATAGTTAAAAAAATAATCATGAAAACAAGCACATGGAGCAAGCATCTAGAAGATAGAAGCATACAATGTTAGCCAAGGGGCCACACAAACAAGGGACATTGGAACATGTCACTCAAATCAGAAATCAAGCATATAAGGCATGTTGAAATTCTATGTACACATACAATTTGAAACAAGCAAATATTGGCATGAGGGCCACATGCACATAGAAGAGTACAAGAAAGGGACATTGGCAGATGTCTAAAGGTAGAAACACATGAATAAAATCAAAGGACATTGGTAGATGTCCTAAGGCACAAATAAAAAACAAAACTAGAATTGGAAATGCAATCTCATTTAGCTACATAAAAAAAATTAAAGCATGTAAAAACTTGAAATGTACAATCACATCTAACTAATCAAAGTAAGAGTGAAAGCGTGAAATACAGGTTTAGTACAAGACTAGCTATATGCTAAGAGATACATAAGTTCTAGATAGTAGTGAAATGTCGATATAGTAATCTATTTAATCTAGTAAGAAATGTACATAAGTATGATAACTTAAAGTGTGTTGTGAAGGATTGACATAACCTAGATGGTGTTGTCATGTAGAAAATGTCCTGAGTGGGTATGTATATTGATGTGGGTCTCGAATGTAGAAGTAATAATTCCCTGTCAATGGGTAGAGTGAAGCAATCAATTAACTAGATGTCATTGCACACACTCAAAGAAGATTAAGTGAATCATGGTAATGTACATAATCAACAAATAATAGCATGAAATATAAAATGTAAGTCTTAGCATGATAGTATGAATTTTTTTTGGTATTTTAAAAATATTTGAATGCTTTTGTAGTTTGAATTTTTGTGTTTTTTTTTGGCAATATTTGAACTATGTAAAATAAAGCAAGAGAGATTATGTACAATCAATGCTAAAAAAATTATGTACAAGCATATGTAAAAATAAAATACTATACATGAAATCTACATAGATGCATAATGTTCAATGGATTTTTAAGTTTATTTCCTTCGAGTATGGATAGATGGTATACATTAGGGATAATATTTTTGGTAATGATGTAAGGATCTAAGCAATTTAGTTTGAATTTTCCTTTGATTTCTTCTTTGTCATTGACATTGCGAAGGTTTTCATTGAGAAGAAGAACATTAACTGTGAATTCTATGATGTGAACTCCCTTGTTATAGGATCATTATATACATTTTTGGTAGATTCTTAGGTGTTATATAGCTTTAATGTGTGTATGGTCTAATTATTTGATCTATTGTAGATGCTTTTCATGACACTAGTCATTTTTGAGAATACCTTTTAGGAAGATACAAAGAGATGGGATTTATAATTCCAAAGGTAGAACTACTTTTGTGCCATAAATGAGTGAATAAGGAGTAGTTCTTGTGGGCATATGAATACTTGTGTGATAGGCCCATAATGCTAAAACTAGTTGGTTGTGATAATCATCACCAAATTTGGTTACTGTTTTTGCTCAAAATGTTATTGATTAATTTGTTAGTGCTTCTGCTTGACCATTTCCTTATGGGTAGTATGGAGTGGAGAATGTGTGTTTAATTTTGTATTTGGTACAAAAATTTAAGGTAGTTTTGTTCTTGAATGATTTTACATTATTATAAATGATAGTTGTAGGTAGGCTAAAGCATGAAATAATATGAGTCATGATAAAATTTTAAATGTCTTCACCTATGGTATATTGAAGTGGAAGTACTTCCACCCATTTGGTAATGTATTTTGTAGATGTGATTATGAACTTATGTCCATCGATGGATTCAAGGTTAATTTTTCCAATGAGATCAAATACCCATAACATGAATGGCCATGGAGAGATGATAGGTTGTAATTTTTGTGATAATGCATATTGTATATTACTATGTCATTGACATTTATCACATAGCTTTGCATATTGTAAACATTCATCTTCCATGGTAGGCCAATAATACCCCTATATAAGGAGTCTATATGACATGGATTTTATATTGAAATGACCACCACACTCACTATTGTGTATCTAATCTAGAGCAATTTTGTCTTCTGTTGAGGTCAAGCACCATAGTAAGTGTGTATCAAAGGATCATTTGAAAAGGTCTCTACCAATGATTACATAATGTAATGCTTGATTTTGTAACTTATGTTTGTCATTTTGGGAGAAACTGTTTGGTGTAATAGATTTATTGATAAAGTTATAAAAATTAGAGAACTATTATGGGGTCATGGAGCTTCATGTAGTAGCTAAGATGGAAAGAGTGATGAAATATATGTTTGATATTGATGATGATTATAATCATTTAATTGTAAAAATTACTTGATTATCATTGATGTCAACAAGAATTAGAGATGAAATACTATACATTGCATCTACATGTTTGTTATCTTTTTGGAGAATGCTCTTAATAGAAAAATAATCAAATAGTGATGATAGACATTGTACCATGTTGCGGTATGGGATAAGGTGTTCTTATTTTATTTGATAAACATCATTGACTTGATTAACCACAAGTTAAGAATCACAAAAGAATTGAATAGATTTAATTTGGAAGGATTGTGTATCAAACAGTCCTAAGATAAGTGCTTCATATTTTTTTTATGTTTTTGGTGGAGGAGAAACTATCAGTATACTATAGAAATTATGTTACCAAAAGGACCGATAAAGACAATTCCAACCCTTGCACTAGATGCACATCAGGATCCATCAATGAACATGGTCCAAGTATCTGAATGAGTAGAATAGGTGGTGAAATCATCTTTGAATGTGTCATTTAAAGGGTTGGTATCTAATAGTGGTGCTACTACTAAGTGGTCTACAATGATTTTTCCCTTTATTGATTTTGGAGGACTATTTTAAAGTCAAATTTTATTAATAGCATAACCCATTTTATGATGTGACCAAAAGGATGTGATTTATCTAGTAGGACCTTTAAGCGGTCTACTTTTGTGATAACTTGAGTCTCATTATTGATCATGTAATGTCAGATTTTTTGTGCGGAAAAAACTAATGATAGACATATTTTTTCTATTAGGGAGTAAATTTTTTCATAATCAACCAATGTGCAACTTATGTAATATACTAATTTTTCATTATTTTGAGTATTGTGTTATAGTAAGAGTGTTCTTAATGCATGATCTATTGCTTAGATATAGAGTAGCAAAGGTTTGTATATGATAGGTGTTACTAAAATGGGTAGATTAAGGAGATATTGCATAATTGTGTTGAAGCTATCTTGACAAGCTTTGTCCCATATAAACTTTGTATCTTTTTTTAACAATTGAGTAAATGACTAAGTTTTATCAATAAGCTAAGATATGAAATGGTGGATCACTTAGATCTTGCCTTGGAGGGATCAAAGTTGTTTTATGTTTGTGGGAGGTGGCATATTGATAATTGATTTGACTTTCTCAAGATCAACTTTGATGCCATCCTGAGAGATAACAAAACCTAGGATTTTTCCTAACGTAACTCTAAACACAAATTACTTTGGGATTAATCAAATGTTTGATTACCCAAGTCATTTAAAAATATTTTGTAAGTCAATAGCGTGATGATGTTTTCATTTTTTACATTTAGCTAGTATATCATCAATGTAATAATCAACAATATGGTAAATTAAGTCATGAAAAAACTGCATCATAGTACGTTAATATGTTACTCTAACATTCTTTAATCCAAAAGGCATGAAAACATAACAAAATGTACCCCATGGTGTTATAATAAATGTTTTTACTTGATCTTATTTAACAAATTTGATTCGATTATAATTGATAAAACCATCCATAAATGATAGCATTTAATATCTGACTATGGAATCTAATATCATGTCGATATTTGGTAAGTGGAAATCATCTTTGGGGTATAATTTATTTAAATATTAAGAACAAGAACAACAATGAATGTGTCCATTAGGTTTTACTATGGGAACTATATTGGAAATCCATTTAGGATGTGTTACTAGGTGAATGAAACCAACATCTAACAGGCATTGGATTTCATTTTTGACTAAGAGATCCACCTTAGGACGCATTTTGTGAATTTTTTATTTAATTGGTTTAGTGTTGGGGTATAAAAGAATCTAGTGGACTGCTATAGATGTATTAATTTATGGCATATCTTAATATGACCAAGCAAAAAGTTCTAGAAAATTTGTTAAAGTTTGAAAAATATTAGCATCTTCTTCCTTTCTATGTCCAGCTACTAATAAGACAATGTAGGGATCCTTATCAATATAAAAATAGAAATTTACTATTTCTTTATTAATTAATGTGGAATGATCAAGTGTATATGGAGTTGTAAGAATAATATTGTCTGAGTCAACTAGTATATCATGGTAGGAGTCTATACTTTCTCCAAAGTATGCATGGGCATTTGTGTGGTTTGGAAATCTATTTTTATATTAAAAAGATGGGAGTTCCTCATATGCTCCAAAAAATTATAGGATAGATTCATTGTTATAGACTTCATATAATGTGAACATATCAAGTGAAGTTGTATTATCAATAAGATCAGGGTAGAGCAACGATAATGTAGAAGCATGATTGTCTATATTATCGGTACATGCAATGGGTGGATAAAATATTATGTGTTTTGAATGAGTGGGAGAATATTTATCATGATTAAGGCTAAACTGGTATTAAAGCCCTTACATTTTATGTTTTGTAGATGCCTCGATAGGGATCGACTATTCCTTGTTCATGATTTCCATTTCCTTTGCCCTAATAGCCCATCTTATTAAAAATTTATGTGTAAAAGGTGATGTGAATTGGTGATCTAGTGTTGGTGTTACAACAAAATTTGGGATTATCTAATTTTTTTTATGGTCTAAGGGTGCATTGTGAGTGATGGGTTGTGTAAGTATACTACCTAGATTAATGTGTCAGATATAATTTCATGGCGATTCAACAATTTGAAAATATTTAAAAGGTTCATTATCTATTGGGAATGTGTAAATGTAAACATTGTGACTAAATTCTAGACAAGCTTGGAGTGTGGAAGGGGCTGCATGCATATCATGAATCTAAGGTTGACGAAGTATGAAATTATAATTAAGGTCATTTAGCATGACTTGGCATGTTATTGGTAGTGTCTTAGGCCCTAAGGTAAGATTGAGTGTTATCTAACCCATTTAATTTTGTGGAATGTTGTCGAAACCTCTGATGTTCATATAATAATGGTCTAGATCTCAAGGTTGTATGTTAAGACATTTAATAAAGGATATGTTTTAAATGTTAAATCATGAACCATTATCAACTAAGACTCTTTTGAATCCCACATCATTAATTATCAATTGAATATACAAAGTTAGATGTTGTTCAATGATGTGTTGTGGGGGTAAATCCTTTTTTTCAAAAGAGATACACTTTTCAGTCTATTACATTGTGTTGAGGATAGCTGCAACATAGGTTGGTTTAGTTGAAACATGATTTTTAAGTATAACAAAGGGTTGCATACAATACATATTTATAAATATCTAATAGTTGAAGGAGCTAGAGAATGAAAATTGTATCTGAGGAGATGTTAGCATGAGTGGTAAATATATAACCCTAGTGTAATCAACCTACCTATCTTCATAAAATTTGGTGATAACATAGACTGCATAATGTAGTATAGGCATAAAGCTGGTAGTAGATGTGGGATAAGAGCTAGATGTACCAAATTTGAAAGGAGGAAGGAAAGATACAATCTCTAGTGTTTTATTGTGTCTAGTTGTGATAGGAGTATACTTAAAAGTTGATAATGAGTTATATGCATGTTGGCAAAAATCATGAATGTAAAGTGAAATGCATAAATTTTGAGTTGTGATTTGTGTAATAATATGTTTATAAAGACCATTCATTAGTGTGCAAGGGATAGAGAGTATGAATTTTTTCATAAAGGAATATAAAACTTTGATATGCATAATGATATTTTGAAAGAATTTATAAAGATAAATTTGAACAATTTTCCATATGAGGATTAGAGAGCAAAGGATAGAGAAAATTAATTTTTGCATAAAGGCATATAAACTTTTGATATGCAACATGACATTTCGAAAGCATTTAGCAAGATAAATTTGAACAAATTTCCATAAGTGGAATAGAGATCAAAGGATAGAGAACATGAATTTTTGGATAAAGGCATATAAAATTTTGATATGAAACATTACATTTTGAATGCATTTATCAAGATAAATTTGAACAATTTTCCATATGAGTGAAAGATAACACGCAAAAAGAATTTTAGAATCTTGTGCATGTTTGGTAATAAATTTGTAATATCATCTCATATAATGAAACATAAACATGAAATGCAAAGGATGAAATTTTGTACTAACATATAATATACTTCATCATTCATGTACATGATAGGGCCTATCATGGTTTCCATATTATTTTCAAGAAACATAAGAAAAGGTTGTAAATAAATGAACAACATTTTTACAATTTGATTATGGATGTAAGGTGATACCTTAAGAAGCAAATAGGTGATAGTATATGCAAATAGGGATGTTTGAATAAATTTTTAAATTAGTATTATAATTTTATAATATTAATATGAATTTATAGAAAATTTGTAGAATTTTGCTTGAAAAATTTAGAAAAAATCATAAAATATTTCTAAAATTAGTAATATATTTTTCCTAGTGTTTGGAATGTTTTTGTATGCAAAAAGGACATAGTATGTGCAAACTAGGGTTTTTATAAAATATATGATAATTTTTAAATTAATTTTTATATTTATAATTTTTAAATATAGGAAAAATTAGGAAATTATGGTAAAATATTAGAAATAGTTTACCCTAGGGTTTTTACAGTTTTTGTGAGAAATTTGAAGTAAGTCAAGTTCACCAAATGTTTTATTATTTTTTAAAATAATAGAGTTTTATTCATAATTAATAAACAAGTCTGGAATAAAGTAATTTAATAAATAATGTACAATAATTAAACCATTGATTTATGTAAACAGATTGTATTTTTGCCTTCTCTAAAATAGTAATAAATAAGAGAAAATATGACTTCGCTTATTCTAAACTACCTAATCTGAGACAAGGTTTGAGAATTCAAATACAAGACCAAGACAATATCTAAAGTAGGTTCCTAAACATTATTTTTTAATTGGACAAGAGAGCCAAAAGTGGGACACCCTATTGTTCAATGTTGTATTCCTTTTTTGATGTTGTTGTCTAAGTGATATGAGTTTTCTAGGTTTCATGCATCAGGTATATGTTACCCTATCACTAAAATATTGAAGCCTAGAACTCTATAGAGCTCATTGTGCATCTATTTTAATACTCAAAATCTTGAGGAGCTCTTTGTGCTTTAAATTGAATGGCAACTTAGAATAGAGAGAGAGAGGGTTAGTGTGTAAAGGACACATTAGACACACTTCACACCTCATGTGTGGGCACACCACCTACATACCAATACATTAAGGAGGGATCAAGCTAATGTAGTTCTCCCATTTAAGTGCTTGGTGCAATTGTTTATGAAAATGTAACTAGATGCGAAATTGGGTCTACTTTAGATGTCTAGAAATAGGTGTAAGGGTTTGAATAAGTTTGGAATAATATTATAAGGTTGTATGCAGACAATAGGGAAAAGTGCTTGAGTGTATTTTCTTGTATTCTTAATTCTCTCTAGTAAATGAGTGCCAACCCTTCTAAATGAAGTTTGAATGGACTTTTATAGGGAACCTAATGATCATGGGTTGAATAATTTGCATTAGGATAAAATGAATTAAAATAAGGAATTGAGAAAATATGACCATTTGAACCAAATTTGTACTTGGACAATAGCTTTAGAAACTAGACACCCTGGATTTCAAAACTCCTATCCAAGTTGGGTGCTATTTTCTAAAGGGAATAAGACGTGGGGCGATGGATCTAGGCCTAAAAGAGATACCTATGTCTATAAGGGTCAACTTTGAAAGGTTGTGGATGACTGGAAATCAGTGAAAGAAAAGTCAATGAGGTTTTTGCAAGTAGATAGAAGGACCTATGGATGGGGTGTCACCAAGAACGTTCAACTAACCAACTTTTGAATTTTACATGAATAAAATTTCCATGTGATTTATTAATATATCTACCATTCACATATCACCCATATCCTTTGGTATATATTTTATTCTTATGACAAAGTGAAATTAAGTTCTCAAAATGACTTGTGTTAAATTTTATACTAGTTGAATTTAAAACAAATATATATGCTCAATGTATAGAGCTATGATATTTATGTAGTGAGATGTGGTGAGAGGTATGACTTTACCAAGAATCATATTAATAATTTAAAAACTATAGAATGTAACCTGAAATTGTGGTGAGAGACAAGGATATTTTGATGCCTAGAAACACAACTCAAACCATTTAAACATTTTAAGGATTTAATACCACATATTAATATTATGATACTCATTTTTCTGCTTAATGGAAGAATATATTTGATGTGGATCCTCATACATAATCATTAGTTGTATGAATTGTATACTAGTTTCGCTTTATTCTTAATCACCATGAATATGTGCATGAGGGAACTCAAATGTAATATGTCTAACTTATCCACACTTGAAATATGTTATTCTAAATATTCCATCTTTACCTCTTCCTCTCACATAAGTGACTCCTCCTTTAGATTTTTATGTTTGAGTAACATTTACATGTTCATCACTTCCTTTCTCACACACTTATCATTTTAATTTACCCCCATATAACTTTCCTATTTTATTTATACTTATCTTTATATGCACCATTTT
>JARHVA010000972.1:765000-845000 GCA_037957365.1 Torreya grandis
TGTAAATTTGTCTACACCCTGATGCCATTATTTGGAATAGGTTTTTTTTGGGATTGGACTATGTTGGTACATTTATATATGGATATTCATATATTTACCCGAGAGGGTTTTGGTGAAAAATTGGACTTAGTGTCACTTTTGAAGTTTTTAGGCTTATGATCATATTACAATTCTTTGGCCTCTTAGACTATGTCGTGGTGGATGGGTACATCCCCATATTTATGTAGATATATGGGTAGGACTAACAGAGTTTTCAAGGGTGGAATAATGGAGTGAAATAATGTTTTAGATCAATTGACTACTTTATATATCATATGTTGACCTTATATGTGTTTTGTAGATGGAAAGAGGATTGATTTGAGTTGTGACACATTCAGGTTAGTTTTTGGTTACACAAGTTGATGGGTATGATTAGATTTAGTTTGAATGTGTAATGTAATAGTTTTTCATCCCTCGTGATGTGCATCCTATGACATACATATGGACTCAATCGATTAGGTTTCCCCAATAAGAAGGTGAATTGGTCATCCTACTCCTACAGACCGACATCTTATCTGCTTAGTAGATATGGATGCAATTATTACAACATGTGATGAGAATGATACTAGTTATAACCTAATATACACAAAATGGTGGTCAGACCATAGGGAGCCTATTTTTTTTCCAATAGTGGTCTATGTAGGAGGTGAAACATTCAACGATCCTCAGACTTCACATGTAAGTATATGTAGATTTTTATAGTTTTGTGTATAATATAATTGATTTAGATAGTTTTAGAATTGATATACTATATTTATTTCTATTTATTGAAGTGGATGATGATTACTAGTTAATATTTATAGAGACATCCATCTAGGTGCTCATAGTGCACATTCACAATGAGTAAATTCCAAGTGGATTATTAGAACATGTTAAACATATAGTAGGAGAACATGCTCCCTTTTATAATCAAGTATCAATAGTGATATTAAACTATGTTGTAGTGGATATGAAGCACAAATATATGGTATTTAGGTATGATTCTCTTATCATTGTGTGTGATTGGCTTATTTTGTAGCTTACAAGGCAACAAATTTGACCTATTATTATACATATTGATATAGGACATAAAATTTTATATATGTATGTGTAGTTGTATGAATAAAATGTATCACTATAGGCATCAATGGCCATGTATGAGGATCAAGAAAAGAGGAGTATATCATGTTTGAGATCATAGGTAGTTGATAGTGGAGGTTCTTCCTCACATAGGTGATTTTTTTATAGAGGGTGGTGATGTAAGATCCAATAGAGGTGGAAATGGACATAGTGAGGAACTCATTATAGATTGATGTTTTTTTCATATATATATATATATATATATATATATATATATATATATATACTAGTGCATGTCCATTTTAGATATCAACTGAAAAAATAGTGTGATGTAGATCCAATCTACAGTAAAGTAATATTCAAAATAAGTTTAGTAAAACTAAACTTATTTTGAATATTACTTTACTGTAGATTGGATCTACATCACACTATTTTTTCAGTTGATATCTAAAATGGACATGCACTAGTATCATGGTTTTTTATATCGTTATTTTTTATTATATTACACTAAAACATGATAATTCCTTTATCAAAATGTTATGTCATATTTTCTCACAATGCATATCATTTTTATATTAATGTCCATTAATACCATGATAGGTTTAAAATTCTTTTTGTTTGATATACTCAAGATGATGAAGAAGATGATAATAATTAAGAGGTAGAGAGTTAAATTTTCATCTAATAATGTATGTATAATATCATGTCGATCTTATAATATGTCAAATTGGAGTGATGGCCTATTACTAGGAGTAAGCCAATTCACTTTTGGTGATACTTTGTAAATAATTTATTTTATTTTATTGAGTACTTTGATTTTTTCTAAATAGTTAGAAACCATTTTTGGAAGTTCATTTACTATGGGGAATATTTGAATTTAATTATTCCTTTTATATTCCAAAGTTTTCTTATTATTTTTATTGGTAATTGGTTGCATGTTTGTATTTTTTATAATTAAGTAATCTTTATTGTTATGGAATTAAGGTCATTTGAATATTTAAATAGATACATGTATAAGTTCTAAAAATAAGTTAAGAGTGTATGAATTTCCCTTTCTTTGAGTAGGGATAAAATAATTCTACTAAAGATAAATATCTTTTGAAAATCTCAAGGTTGATATGTTAAAGAGTGTGTTGTGACCAATACACCCCATTTTAAAAGGAATCAAATAGTGATGCACTTTTCATTAAAGAATTTTTTTTTGTCCCTATCAAGAAACAAATTTTTCATAAAATGATTTAATATTAAGTCCTAAGTACCTTTATCCACTTTATATTTTACTTTTTTTCATCTTAAAATTGGGATTTTTTTCAGTTTTATATCTTTATTTTCAATTTATTTAACTAACCAAGATAATCATTACTTTCTAAGTTTTTATATTTTCCATTTTATAGGTAACTTTCTTAAATTAACAAGTGTCATTCATTATTTAATGTTACTTAGACTATTGATGACTATTTAAACTATAAAGCTTTAGTATCCAAATTGCGTAAGATAATGTCACACATTGTGTCCTTATTATATATAAAATACAACTCAACATTACAATTATCATCACTACGTGATTAACCAACTACATGATATTATGTGAATTATCACTACCTTAGCTTATCATAGGCCTCGAGATAGTTTTTAAATCCATGAAATGACATGACTAACTGACCAAGAAAGATCATGCCATATGTTCCCATCATGATAAATTACACCTCCTAGTCCAAAATGACAAATAATCAGATCCAAATACTATCCACAAAAGTGATATTGATCCATGTGTATCAATATTGTTTGGTCATATGCCTAGATATAGAATGATAAATTTATAAAACAATATCCATTTGAAAGAAATAAGATTATCCCACGTGTCAACATCTTGTTACATAAAAGACAATAGATAAAATGACAAAATACAATATAAGCATTTAAATGAAAAATTTACAAATGGTGTCCTCTATATAGTCATTTAATACGTGTCATAAACTAATTGTGCCATGTGGCTATTATATCATAAGTCCATTATCTCATAAGTCCATTTGTTGACATGATCATAAGACTCCACGATTAGATAAACTTAAGTAAACAAAAGGAAGAGTCCATGAATCTTGTAGATACATAGTCAACTATAGATTAACAAGAGTACAATATCATAAATTGATGATACAAAGACAACTGTAAAAGGGCCAAAACATATCAAAGATAAATCATATAACCAAATAGTTAAAGATATCAATGAAGTTGCATATGTTAAGTAGACCCAAAAAAACTGATATCAAAAACTAACATTGGAAATTGATTGATGGTTGAAAATCATCATCACCTTATAATTAATTTTCATGCATAGAGATATGAGGAATGAATTTTCAAGATAATAAAATATACTATATGTTATGTTCCCAGTTTAAATCAGATTACATTTTCCAATTCCCCAGCTATAGAATTTTATTAGAGTTACATATCGACTAAAATCCCTTGACTTAAAAATTAGCATAGAACTCAAATTACTCAATAATGGATGTATAAAACTAGTAAATTATTCCTTAACTATTCTAATTTAGCACCAAAAGAGTTTAAAGACACATAGTTCAACAAGACTACCTTACATAAGCATTCATGCATTATTCTTCTACCTACATAAAGGTCTAATCTACTTGGCATTACAAGGATGAAGACATATTATCCATAGATCAAATGGATTGCATAGATGACTTGTTACCAATTAGAGCTATTAGACTCCAAAAAGTTGAAATTAAACTATAGGTACTTCCTTATGCTGACATAGTGTTTAATTGATTTAAAATAGGCACTTGTAAAAGAGACATTTTTATAAAAACAATAGTGTCCAATGTGTAACATATGTCTCTATTCTAACATTCAAAAATTATATTAACCTTCATAACCCAAAATACTATACAATCAAAGAATAGGCAATTCCTAGTTCAATGACAATAAAATAAATAGTACCATGTTACGATGGGATTGTAATGTTAATAAGTTTTTCATGAAGAAATAGGTCCCCATCACCCAATTTAGACTTGGCATTATAATTTATATCGCTCTATTCAGAAAAATACATGGACTTTTGTCTATCATTCATGTAGGTGAGTTTTGAATCTCATTATTGTCCATAATTCTTGAGGGATAGAGAATTAACCCATTGGTGGAAATCATAAGCTTCAATTTTAAATCCCAGAGAGATCATATGCATGACCAAGTAGATTCCAACTTCCATGTGCTTTCATACTTGGTTGATGTTATCTTGGGACTATTACCCTTGATAAAGTTTTGTCTTAGGATCAAAGGGAATGAAACAAAATTTTGATTAATTATACCATATTCATATATATATATATATATATATATATATATATATATATATATATATATATATATATATATATATATATATATATATATATAAAATGTGGCCATATGTATAAAATAGAAGACACTTTATACCCAATGGTCTAGAGAACAATAAATGGAGAACTTTAGTTTACCATGTTTTAATGACAATTCTCCCAATTTTCATAACTTCTCTAGATTCAACCATAATGGAAAAAACCAAAAATTTATATTCTTTGACTAATAATATTTTTTCCATTGACTCCATGACTATTGTACACACATCAATTTATCAATTTATGAAAATTTTAAAATATACTACCATTACACAACCAATTATTCACACCTCTGAATGAGGCACAACAATGACCAACGATCATATTGAGTATTTAATATCCCAAACAATTTATTCCATAAATCCCATATAGGCACATCTATTCACCTAACTAGGTGTGTCTACTAATTAAGGTCTCCCAATAGATTTAATAGTTGTCTCAATATAGGAGTCTTCTAACCTCCCAAATATGCTTTTTAGGACATTCCATAGAATAAGAGATTTAAATATAAGTTTCTCATTCCACTTTTCCTTCACTACCCAAATATCCACATTCCACTTTGCCATCACCCTCCATTTTCATGCCTCCTCCACATAGTCCTCCATCTCCTTCCCATCCTCCTACCTCCACCATGAATAAATTTAAACATATATTTTGATACCAAATACCTATACTAAACATAGTCCTCAAACATGTTTGAGACCTCTCCTTAAGATTTACTATTGATCCCCACATGGATAAAGTAAATGCAACTAGAGTAGTCAACTAGACAATATTTGGCATGATTACTAAGGAACCAAAATTAACCATAGTTTCTTATGAGACTTAAAAATATCAAAAGGGTGAGGTGAATGACAGTCATAAATAAATATATGTTGACTAAAATTTTAAGAGAAGAATATATATTCTCATTGACAAGGAAAAAGAAAACTAGTACATGGAAGCATAATAAATCCATAAAGACCATATTTCCATGGTGTATTTTACTAGAGGATTATTAAATTATATGTTTCATGGGATCCGAAAAATAAAAACATAATATAGGCATAAGGCAAAATATAACCTCAAAAATATATAGTGGACAATGTGCTCAACTTAGCAAAAACCTTTTATAACATCCTCATATAGTGTTTTCTAATAGATTGGGTATTATATTGGTACTCCTCATACCATGACATAAGTAAAATTGATAAATAATTTTCCCAAAATTATACATTCTATGTATTTTATTACTATCAGAACATAGATTCAAGTAAAAATAAGAAAAATCATAATAAAATCATAAAGTAGAGGCTTGAAAATAGAGGTTTAGGTTCGCCAATATTTTTTTTTCTATTATTGATAAACACTAAAATATGATAAAATAAATTTTATATGATTATATAGGTATAAAACTATAAAATATCAAAATGACAAAGATATACAAATGAATAAATATTTTGATTTAGATTTTTTTGAAAATGGAATGTTTCTATTTTAGGAAAATATTAAGAAGGAAGACACTAAGCTTACATATGGATACCAGTTGACTATTTTAATTATTTTATCATTAAAATATGGAAGGAAAGATGAATATGCAAGTTAAATATCTAGCACAAAATTAGAAAATGAATTTAGAAGGTCCGATGTAAGTGTAAAACATTACAATGTTCCGAAGTCTATTTACCATATAATTGTCCTAGTTGACTATGATTGTCTATTGCCATAAATAGGAATATAGAAGTGATAAATCATAAGCTGACATGAATGATATTTTTGGACATGGGTATGATATAAATATAAAAGCATAGTGCGCCTAAGTCTAGTGATCACATATTTTTACCAAATGACTATATCACATAACTAATTATTTCACAACATGCACATGCACTAAATAAATTTGTGGATGTGTCCTCAAACTTGTCATATTACATAAAATACATGTCATGATGAAGATTAATTCTCAAAACTAAATCAAATTCAAATTATATGTAGGGTGGGGAGTCAGATAAGTGTGTGTTGGACTTACCTTAGTTAATCCACATTGAAATAACAATATCTACACTACATTGACAATACTTTGAATATGTTTCACACTCAAAAGTAAGTGTGTGTGTGTGTGTGTGTGTGTGTGTGTGTGTGTGTGTGTGTGTGTGAAATGATGAATGAAAATCTAGATGTTCTTTCTCTTATTTTACCCTTGCCACAAGTATGAAAAATAAAATTTGACCTTGAATATTTCTCCAATAGACCCATAGATGGAACATGAAAATATTATAATAGAATTCGACAATGAGGAGAATAATCATTAATTCCTTAGAGTATCCTTATAGATATTTTGATTTTGTATTTATAACCTATTTTCATGTAAAATACAAACCAAGATAAGACCCAATAGATAAAAATAAGAATAAATTGAAATGTTCCCTACAATAATTTTTAAAAATTACTCATAGAAAATTTAATGCTAAATAAATAATGCTAGAAGATTCCCTTATACAGGAATGCAAACATATTCAGAAGGATAAACGACTGGAAGTAGGAATCCCCATGATAGAGTGTCAATATTAATGACCAAGAGAAAAACTTAAAATTAAAAATAGATAAATTCTCAAGTTAATTGTGACAATTTATGTCTCATTTATTGTCAATAATTTTTGTTTACAAACTTATAATAAATGAATAATTTATTTGACTTATATTGAATTTGGGTGTTTATAATAATAAATTAAAATTGAAATTGATTAAACCATGAAAAGTATTGCAAAAAAAACTTTAAATAATATATTCGAGATTGAATTACCTTTAAAAAAATTTACATTTTACCTATTTTGAATGTCAGAGATTTGTATCCTTATTATAAAGCACATAATAGTAAATGAATTTTTATATTCAAATTTAAACTCTGAAAAGATATATTTCAATGTTTAGATACTAGATTAAAAATCCCTCTCATCCTCCTCTGCACTCATAGGAATCTTCTCCTCAAATGAAGGTACCTACTCTTCATTCCTATCGAGGAATTGGCTTGTTTTACAACACATAAAAATAGTTAGACCCACATACTTTATAAGCCATAAGTTTATCGATACCATTTCAGAATGGTACTATTAAATACTATTAATGTATTAATGTTGGTACCATCTATTAGACCTAATCTGTTGACTTTATCTGACATCTTGTGCTCGACCTCCATGATCATATCTAATATAACATATTGGCATTCGACTTAAGATTTATAGTCTTGAACAATATTTTACATAGATAACTAGGGACGAACATTTTTCTCATGATAGTACACGTCTCAAGTTGGAGTAAAAGTAATCCCTTATGTAAGATATGTATATTTCAAAACATTAGATAAAAGATAACAAATTAGATAAATCAAGCTTAAAATGACTTGTTAGCCTCAGATCCTCATCTTGTGTCATAAGATTCCTCACATGATCAATTCATTTATCGATAACTATTGTCAATTGTGCATAGAAAAAGTCTCTTTCAAAATTTAATTATAAAATTGAAAGGCAAGAATGAGTCAAGATTTATTACATTCACTTTCACCTTATATGATGCGATAAAAGCCTAATAATTCATTACTATTCATTTTCAACAAATTTACATAATATATTTACAATCAAATTAATTTGATACATTTATTTTTTTCACTAAAGTATTTGTGCATGTTAATTGATTATGCATTCTATATATTCTACAATGTTAAATGTTTATTCATGTTACATGGTGCTCTATAATACTTCCCTTTAATTGATTATGCATTCTATATATCCTACAATGTTATATGTTTATTCATGTTACATGATGATCCATAATACTTTCCCTTATGGAAAATATCCATTTTTCATTATTGACATCCGATCCTCATTTTTAATCATATAATCTTCTTAAAACATGAAGGGTGAAACAATATTATGTATCTACTATCATTTTTAATTTTATCATTTCATATATTTTAGAGTACATATTATTAATTATAATAGTAAAAATTGGAGGGTTATTTTTGATAAGGTTAGTGCCTTTAATTCCCAAAAATTTATATTTTGGCCATATTGAGAGTCTCATTTTTGAGAGGTTTCTTATCTCCTATTCATTTTTACTTTTATTTTATCAATTATTTTTACATTACACTTATACATATTTATTTGTAAAATATAAATTTATAAAAACTCTGAAACGTATTATTTAGAAAAAAAATTAAATGTGAAATTAATTGTATATATATAACTTCGAATTGTATGTTTACACACAATTTAAAATAGATTAAAATGTTAATCCTTAAAATATATTTAACGTTATGTTTATTCAACATTATTTTATATATTTTTAATTTTTTTCTTTTTTTAATTGATTATCGATTTAAATTAAGTGTTATATATATATATATATATATATATATATATATATATATATATATATATATATATATTTCTCCTCTTTTCTTATTAACTCTTCAAGAATATTTATTTTGATTTTCATACCTCTTGGTTACTATGTGGGAAACATATTCAGTGCTTCCAACTTAATAAAGGCATCCTCAACCCTTCTAATTACTTTTACTGGTATTTGCTAAGTGAAGGTCCACTTATCCCTTTCATCTTTTTTTTGCTTAATAATTACTGATCAATTTGTGTGACAAAAATATCTATAAATACACAAGTGTTGTAATTATTTTATAAATAAGTATCAAGAATCATAGCTTGTCATTATAAATAAATCTAAAGAGTGATCAAGTAATTATTAAAGAATTTATCATTATTTCAGCTACCATTCTATCATAGAGTATTATTGAATCTCTATTTTAAATAATTTATATTCACATAGTTTTATTTATGTAATTTATATGTTTCGACATACTCATTTATCACCTATGGACTTGATAAATAGATCTCTAGTTAGTCCTTCACTAGTCACTATCTTTAACAGGAGCTCCTAAACTCACAGTTTTTTTCATAAGCTTCTATGCAAGATATAACCATATATTGTAAGTACATAGGAGTTTCAATGCATAGATAAAAATATGGAAAGAAGGTTGTAAGCATGAGAATATAGTTGTCAACTTAGTGTTTGGTTAGTTACCACCTATGAAAAGTCCCAACAAGGCTCCTAACACCTATTAAAATGGATCTTAACACACCTGACATTACATCAAGATGAAAATCATAGTTATAAGTGAGATTTTAGGTTAAGCAATGTGCCTTCAAATTCAAATTTAAACAAACTACTTCAAAAATTAATTAATTTAAGATATTCTTAATTCTATATAAATTTATTTTTTTAATTAATTTATAAATAAAAACTTAAATATTATATATATACATACATACATACCTACCTATCTATAAATAATATTTAATTAAATATAATTCACTTAATTTTATTACACTTTCATTTTATTTAAAATAATGTTTACTGGCATACAAATTTTAAATACATTTATAAACAAAATATTAAAATACATGATTTTCAAAAGGTTTATTTTTTTAATATTAAAAATATATTATAAGATAAATCTTTAGATATGAATAGAATATCATCATCATCATCATCATCATCATCAATTTTTTTTTTTTTAAAATATTTGTTAGAAGTATTTTTAATTTTTTACATATCTATATTCAATAGAAAAATTATATAAATTATTTATATATATATATATATATATATATATGTATATATAAAATATAAAATAGTTGATAATGATGATTGAGGGAATGTCACCCATTAAATTGAAACCGTGACGACTTGCACAATAAAGAGGATAAAAATAGGGAAAACCATGAAGGAATGAATGACTTATAATACAATACCAAGGACACGGAAAGCGCACGACTTAAGAACATGAGACATGTAAAACCCATTCGAACTTTTAACAAGGACATTTGTTTACTACAAATCAAGCTTAAGAGTGAGCAATATGGTGAATGCATTCTTTCCAAAATTCGAACTTTTCAAATAAAATTCATTAAGATTCGCTTTTATTTAAATATTAACAATGCTCAACTTTTTGGAGCATGTTCTAATAGCAGCACCGATGTAGAGGTGGAAATTTATTGAACAACGTATTTTTAAGCCTTACAAGGAGCTCAAAAATCTTGAGCGAGAAAGTCAAGTGGGTTTATTTTTTTCTTTTCTTGATTTATTGTAATATAGGATATACGTGGTATTATACAAATTTATTGTTTTTTTACATATTATGTGTAAAAACTAGCAATTGTTTTGAAGGTGCAAGGGAAGTTGGAGAAATTGTTTATTTATGTATTTTTTTCTTAATTATATCTAGTAAGTAAAATCTAGATTTTTATGCATTAAGGTTAAGGTAATTACGTCATAGTATTTTTTTAATAATGTAGACTAATTTTTATTTATTTATTTATGATTTGTTAAGTTACAAGCCCTAGTCAAACAAAAAAATGAAGAAACCAAAAAAAAAAAAAAAAAGTCTCAAAAACACCCAGCATGAAATCAATGACATATGTTTAGTTGTCGAATAGTGAATGCTTAGTCAACCATTTTATTTTTAGTTGAGAAGTTTGATAGCATACACGACAATTGATTAAGATGCTTTAGGCATAATATCCTTTAAATGTCAGAGTCCATCAATTCTGCTAATGACTATCAAGTTGTTCTATTATTCTGACAATGCTTTGGCCTTAAATGAATTTTAGCATAAGACTATTTTAATCTAAAACTATAATTTTTATTATTGGAAACAATACAATACAATAATAAAACTCACAGATGATTAGATAGACCAAAATAATAAATGTCAAAAAGGAGAGGCTTCGTACATCAAACCGATGCTCAAATTTACATTTTCATCTTACTCTCCACTCTAGTCAATATTCTTTCAATTCTCTATCTTTATACAAATACCTGTTTTCCACACATCTTGCATCCAGAATATTTTCCAAGACCACTTACCAACTATAAATTGTACTAAGTATGATATCTATCCTGCCACTCACTACTATGTGGGTGCCTCTTATTAATTTTCCTCCTACAAAAGAAAAAAAGTTGCCACATTTAGTAATCTGATATGAGCTCTCTTTTTTTGGGTAATCAGTGAACAACTCTCCTTTCAATAAAACCCTTGGCAGTGAAAATTTATCCATTTCACTCTCCTACTTGATAACAAAATAATACCAATTTCCAAAAAAAAGAACATTTTAAAATTTAATAGTGACCCTTGTCTATTTTTTTTTAAAAACATACAAGTATATATATATATATATATATATATATATATATATATCAAGTTAAATATATTAAAAAAACATATATATTGAATTAAATAAATTGACACTATGAAATTAAAAATAAATATTATTACCATTATTTGAAAAAAAAATAGAACATACAGTTTAATTTAAATGAATATAGATCAAAACATATACTTGAAGGTCTCTAGTTCAAATCTATGTTTTAATATGTCATGTCCCTCCAAAAAACACATGCAAATAATATTATAGATATAAATGTATTTTATTTCAACTTTCAAACCACCCGACTTCTTCCTACACCGATTGATCCCAAAAATGACAATTTTAACACAATGCAAATGGGAAGCTTAATTAGAATCAAAATATTGATAAATAATATCCAACATAATTAATGGTACAGCCTTATGTTGTTATATGTCATATTTTTTTAGCATTTATCACAAACACAAATTTGTATACCAAACTAACATTTTCAATTTACTCGATTTCACCAAAAGTCAAATAAATGTCAAATTATGAAATCCAGAGTATATTATTGATATATCTGATAAATTTTTAAAAAATAGGGGTCGTTTTATATTAATAAAAATAGAAACAAACAACTGAAACAATGTTCCACTCACCACTCTAGAATATATTCAGAATACACACTTCAAACATGCAAAGATACACACCAATCGAATATGAGAAATTTTAAATCTATGAAGATTTGATGAAACCTCTGAGTGAGATCACCCTCCTAAAGTCATAGGGTTTTCATCCTCTGATCTCTATTAACCAATGATTTTTTATCCATTGATCAACAAGAACCCATGGGGTTTCATCCTTGAATCATGTTATTGAAGCACAAGTGCAATAATCTATAGAAGTTGGTTGTAATGGCCAAAGATAAAAATATTTTGGGTCATCATATTTATTTTTTTGTTATATTATAAGGTTAAAATAAATAAGACATGTATGCAAATAATTCTAATGGAGATGAAAGGAAGGTATTGAATCAAGCAGATTGTGAAGAGTCTCTAAATGACCTTATAGGGAGACATGCACATGAGGGAAGTTACTTATGGCATACTAATGTGGATTTTAAGCTTGAAAGAATTTGTAGATCATCAACTAATGGTATGAAATTTGATTGTTTTCATAATGATATATTATGGCATAAAAGTGATAATACTATGAGAGATGTGATGCTTGACACTTTATTAGTGCAAATTTATTGGCACCATCAGAAATGTCATAAGAAATATAAAAAAGTTAAAATACGTTTAAAATATGGGATCTAAGATCTAGTTTGAGACAATTACTTATAAATTTTGAAATGGATCCTATGGTTGAAAGGACACCCACCACATTGCAAAAAGTTGAAGAGATAAAAGGGGGAAAACTTGAGGTAGATGATTTTGAAGGCCCCAAGGTCATTGTTACAGAGAGACTCATCATTCCATGCACCAAAATAATACAAAAACTCAACATAGCCATGGGTGATCATGAGGTAAGTGATGATTCATTTATTATGGGATTATGAGAAACTAACATGGTTTATTATATACAATGGTTGGACATCAATGATTTTTTTTTCACATGATTCCATGGAGCTCAAGATTGAATCTAGAGGAATAGATGTGGTGCTTAGATGCGTTTCTCATGGGTCCCAAAAATGGTTACAATAATGGAAATGTCTTGTCTCAATGGACAAGTTGCTTGGGAAAAAAATTCTTAATGAAAAAGAGTGTGCATATCATTTAATCTTTCACATCACATGAATACCATCCTTCCAGAGTTCATGGATAGCATTCATAGTTTGTAGAAAGAATGTTAGAAAAATAATGATCATGTTTATTAATAGTTGGCCTACCCACAATTTTATTAGTGAAACAATAAGGATACTTGAAGCAAAAAATATTGAAATTTGTCAAGTAGCTGAGGGAGATGATACACCATGCAAGAGAAAGATTCAAAATCTTGACATAGCCCTTGGAGACCGTAAGGTTTGTAATGATTTTTATGTTTTATGTTTAAGTTATATTGATGTGGTTTTGGGTGTGTTATGGCTCTATTATTTGAGGTCATTTATGGGACTCAAGTTCAAATCTGATGGGAAGGAGTTAGCTTTGAAAGGAAGAGAAAATGAAGCTCTATAAGTGGTTACAACAAGGGGGATGGAAAGGATTTTTCATAAAAGCCAAGCTGCATGGGTATCAAGTTTTTTGGTGATGCCTACCAGTTCATCTATTGGGTTACCTCTAGGTGAAATACTCAAAAAAATCAAAATATGATAATCATGATCTAAGTCTATCATTACTACTCCATACCACCATCTTAGCATGTACAAAGAGGAGTTGATAGATGAGATACATGATGATGTATATCATTCAATGATAGATTTGAGGTCTTGGTATCATCAAACCTGGATGAGAGGAGATGTTCAAAAGACTAATTTTTGGGATTATTGTAGACACATTGAGTTTTTTATTATGTCATTGAGATTCAATAATTTAACATTTACAATGCAAAATTGTATCAATAATATGTTTGGTAAGCACTCTTACAATACCATCTCAATATATGGGAATGATAACACAAATATATTTCATTTTTTCCATCATTCTAAGGAGGGTAAAAGAGAGCAGTTAGATCATTTGGCCTAGAATTGTCAGTGCATAATGGTGTGAAATCTAGATGATATTTTGAAATCTATATGAGGTATGGTTTCTAAGTTCAACATCATTGTTGCTCATAATGTCATCATGTCATACAAATGGATAATAAATGAATCTAAATTGACCTCATATGAGCTTAAGGAAACTATTGTGAAGGATAATAGGATTCAATGGTTGAAACACATGGATCAAATGTATGGAAACCAAGAATGTCACCTTCCATTAGATAGTGCTCCCAAGCCAAGCAACAATGGGAGAACTAAAAATTTAGGTAAATAAATGCATATCATTCTAGTTGGTTTTATATTTGATATCCAAACTATGAGTGTAGTGGCAAAGGCATATGACATCGTGATTTTAAATAAATGGGAAAATGAATATATTCTATACCTTGTCCATGGTATCTTAGATAGGGTAGCAACAATTTTATCTTCTTATACTAGTTTTGATTTTATTACTAGCCTGCCATCCAACCATGGCATGATATCCTCCCTATGTAATGAACAATGTTTTTGTGGAAAGAATATCCTATTAAGGAAAGGACTAGTTAACATCCTCAAAAGGGAAGAAGGTAATGCTCACTTATTGTGTTTTCATACTCATGGTCAACAATTTGTAGTCAAATATCTAGATGGTAATTCACTAAATGGATTAACATGTGATATTGCACATGCATGTGGCCATCTTGAAATTATTTTTTATTCAAGCAAGCACATATATTTATTTTTCCAAATCTACCTACACATCATAATATGATATCCAAGAGATATATCTAGACATAGGCAAGGAAAATATTATGATAATTTCATAATCATTATTATGGAATATGTTATGAATGTTAACCTAGTTGTGAAATTTTAGATGAATATCATAGTGGTGCAATAGGCACATGGTGGAAAGCTATTGATATTTATTTTGGATTTTGTTAATATTATAATTTGAGGAGTTAACCCAATCTCATTTTCATTGCTTGACCCTAGTCAAGAATATAAAATCATGCCTCACATCATCAATATTATAAAGGTTTGAATTTATGTTTTTGTGAGTCATGCACATTTAATTGACATTTATTCTCATGGGGATAAGAGATTTTTCAAAAGGGTAATCAAAGTATATGAGTGGTACAATGATATTTATAATGTTAGGTCACATATATCTTGTAGTGTTCTTTGGTAGAAGTTGGCTCACTTGACAAGTAGAAGTTCTAGATTATATGGGTCCTAGAGTTGGATTCACCACAACAACATAATGAATTTTGAGAATCTTGGGTTGCAATTGCTTGAGGACAAGCAATTTTGTGAAGGGTGTATTTTTCATGTACCCTTTTTAATTAATTTGATGTTTTGAGAATTATGTCCATTCCAATATTGCTTCAGGTTTAGAAATGGGAAAATGAAAGTCAAATATTATTATTTGGACCCATGTTATTCATTAACCCTAAATTTTGATGGAGGCCAAGTAATTAGTGGAATTTTATTAATGTTGAGTCATCATCCAAAGTAAGACGTGGTTTTATAGGTGGAGTTAATTTTGAATTTCTAAGGAAACATTCTAAATGGAGCATGGATTTCTTGGCGGAGTTAATGGGGATTGGCTAAGGAAAAATTCCAAATAGGAAATTGAATTATAGGAGAGGATATGGATGGGATTTATATGGAAACTTTATATTTCACAAGTGTGTAAAGTTTGAGAATGTTGGAAGTAGAGACAAAGAAGGAAAAAAAAGGATCGAAAGAGATTTTAGAAACTTGATAAAATATGGAAATGAGTTGCTTTTATAACTAATGTCATCTTCCGCAAATCAAGAATTGTGGAACTTGTCTTGATCCCTCTTCTGCATTAATATGTTATGTTTTCATTTTGGGAGTATCTTTTTTCCATTACAACTAATTTGTACAGATTATTGCACTTGTGCTTCAACAACAGGATTCAAGGATGAAACCCCTTGGGATATTCATGATAAGTGGTTGGAAACCCATTGGTTACTAGAGATAAAAGAATGGAAACCCTCTGATTTCATGAGGGTGATCTCATTTAGAGGTTGCATTAGAGATTCATAGATTTGTAATTTCTCATATTCAGTTGTTGTGTATGTTTGCATGTTTGGATTGTGTAGTTTGAATAGATTCTAGAGTGGTGAGTCTATAATTTTTTATGATTTTTCTTTCTACTATTACTACTATAAAACACACCTTATTTTATGTACTTTTATCAGATATATTATTAATATAAGTGGGATTTCATAGTTTGACATTTCTTTGACTTTTGGTGAAATCGAGTAAATTGAAAATGCTAGTTTGGTATACATATTTTTGTTTGTGATTACATATGAAAAATATTTGATGTATAACATAACTAGGCCATACCATTAGTGATATTGGATTATATTTATAAATATTTTGAGTCTATGTATGTTTCCCATTTACATTGTGTTAAAATTGTTGTTTTTAAGATCGATCAATGTAGGAAACATTTGGGTGGTTTGAAAGTTGAAATAAAATAGATTTTCATATTGAATATTATTTTAATGTAATTTTGAGAAGGACATGATAGTGGTATCACAACCCACATCTTTCTAGCCTATTGGGAGAGTTCATATCTTGATGTAATATCAAATGAATGTGACTGGTATTAGTGGAAGAGAAAAAAGAAAGCTTCAGCTACTAGAGATCAAATAAGAAAGCATGGGTAGCATAGAGAAGGGAATTCCTTCAGATGAAATTAGTTATCCACATGAGATAATCAACCGAGATGAGAAAGATACAGAAAAAAAAATCTAAAGAACATTAAAGAAATCCATGTCAAAAGTAATCTGAGTTATTTAGGGTATTAACCTAAATAAAACAACTGAGGGAGAAGGAAGATCATCAAAAAAATAGTAGGTTTCAATCATCCCTCCAAAAAATATTTGGGCTAAATTCTTACAGATGGAAGAACAACCTAATGAAAAGGAATTTGTGCATAGGCATCCAGAGAATGATTATGCATTCCTACATGCAAGGTATGGAGAGGTCAATTCTGAAGTGCAAAAATCCCTCTCTTTCATAGAATTTTGTGATTTGGAAAGGAAAAAGAATCCTAGGGGAGGTAGAGGCAATAAATGAGATCAATCACTTAGGGATGATTTGCATGTGAGGGGGAGAGCATCTAAGAAGAAATGCAATTTTACATGTTGGGAGTGGACAAGGAGGTGGTGCATGTAAGTGCATGTAAGGAGATCTAGGAGAAAAGACCCAATAATGCATTATTGAAGAAAGAAGAAAACACAGAAATAGAACTACAACAAAGAGAATAGACTAGTGAGCAAGAACATAAAGAATACACTATGCAAGTTGAAGGTGAAGAACACTCAATATAAAAAGGTATGAACTTTGATAACGTAAGGAATTCTAAGGGTATTGATCAGAAAATAAATCATCTTAATGAAGTTAAGGGTGAAATACCACTTGTTGAATACATGAGTGAGAGAGTGACTCTTTTTAGAAACTCACCTATCAATCTTTACAAGATTGAATCCACACTACATAAGGATGATTTGCAGAATATGGATACATTGGAAGATGAGAAAAATATTTTGAGTCTATGTAAGCTTCTCATTTGCGTTGTGTTAAATTTCCATTTTCAGGATCAATCGGTGTAGGAAAAAGTCAAGGGGTTTGAATGTTGAAATAAAATACATTTTCATCTTAACTATTATTTGCATGTAATTTTGTGAGGGACATGAGAGTGGTATCCGAGTATATATATTACATGCAAAAGATATATGACAATTATAATATAGTGTCCAATAATATAATATAATATAATATAAAAATATTTATAATATAATATAAAATTATATATATCATATTTTATATACATATATATATTTTTTACGGTTTATATTATTTTCCTGTAATTGAATCTTGAGACAATCGTAACTTTGAAAAAAATTCAATTTTATTTTAGCAATGACAGGTTTATTGTGCTTGGGAACGACTTATTTCCAATAATTTTCAGGGTATTTATTTCCAGCGTCTCCTCTCTTTAGTTTGACATATTTTTCAATGCTAAAATCATCCACAAATAAACATATTTCTCATGAGGCTGCTTCGGTATTCCTGTTAATTGCTGTACGATAGCGCTGAAATTGATTTCATCTGTGGATACAATCATGTCTGTAGGCCCTTTTCTCTTCAACTTATCTGCAAACACAAGTGTGGAGGAGTTGCTGCAGTTTCTCCATTGATTTATGGGAGCCACTACCATTGCCTCATCATTATTAAAATGATTAAATAAAACGTCGTGGAAGATTCTAACTTCTCAAAATGATTTTTTTGAATATTTCACATTAACAATGACAAGGTATATATAATAATTTATTAGCAGCGGCCTGGGAATGATATAGACATGATGACGTTCCGCTACCTTCCCTCCATCTTGCGTGGGCAACAGACCACCAAAACTGAGGAGGTAAATTGCTGACCAATCCCAAATAACTGTTGAAACATGTCTATATTTGTCCGTCATTGAATGGGGTAAAACACATATTCCTATGATTTGTCTCTTGTGAGATGAATATGAGGCTTTGCCTCACTGTATAAGCTTCAAATTTTATTAATAATTTTTCTTTTTTTTAAATTTTAAAATGGAAAGTAATTATTATTTTTTATATTATTATATTTGATTAATTTTAAAATGTTGGTCTATATAATCATTTTTTAAATAAAATTAGATGTATTAAAATAATATTTGTTGTAGATTTTTTTAATAGATATTTATATTTAAAAATTATCTACGTCATTGTTATTGTAAGGATGACCGAATAATTGATTAAAATTTAACATCAGATTTGTTTAATTAATGAAATTTGAAGTAAGTAATACATCAAATAGGAATTGTTCCATAATATAGATTTGAAATGAATTACTTAACTTTTTATTGTTTATCTATCTCTTTGTGAGTTTACTTATGACTGATGATTTCCTATAGTTGAATTATGTACTTTTGTTTCATCTTCAATATAAAATAAATAAATAAATTTAAAGAAAAAATAATTAATATAATAAAATATATTTAAAAATTAAAATTACCTAAGTAAATAAGTATTAAACCAGCCCAATTTATTTATATTAAAAAATTAATGCTATAAATCCTTTAAAAATGATTTTCTAAATTATTTGAACATTTTAAATTAAAATTTTAAGTTTAATATAATATCTCAATAGAATATGAAATAGGTTTCTATATAAAATTTTATAATATAACTATAAGAAATTCTGATTTAAGTTTATACTTACCTAAATTGTTGTAATAAATAATTTAAGAGTGGAGATATCTATATCTATATAATTTAAAGGATACAAACTAAAAACAAATCTTCTTAATCTCCATTTATAATTTTTTCTCTATTCATTTTATAAGTCACAATTTTTTAGTTATTATTTTACTTCTTATCCGAAATTTAGGAAACTCTTATTTCTTCATCCAATCTTTTGGATTTAGATATATTAGATTGGCCACATCATTATCATTATGTTCATCTTTCGATCTATATATTCTCCATTTGAAACATAAGTTTTTCTTAAATCATCCAAACTACTATTAGCTTCTTTCATCCACAAATATTTAGAAAAAAAAAACTCCAATTGACACTCCCAAATTAATTCCAAAGTTCCGTTGAATATATTTTGTTTCTTAAGATATTTTATTTACTATCCACCTATGATTTTTATCCTCACTCTCTTGTCGTTTGTTGTTGAGCACTTTCTGCCCTTCCACATTCAATAGTTGTTCCTCCACTTCTATCATGCTTTCCATCTCATTCCTTGATACAATTTATTTTATTCACTATTTTTTGAGTAATAACTAAATCAAGTGAAATGCAAGGTTTAATTTTTATTAAATATGGATATGTATCTACTCTCTTCATTATCCCAAATCCTAAATTGTATACATGAAGACTCAGAGCCATGGAAAAATCAGTGACAAATAGTGCATACAATTCTCAATTCTTACCACCAAGCAATAGTTTTAAATGATTAAAAAGTAAAACATTAATTCTATCAAATCAATGGATTATTTCACTTCATATCCCGATTAATGTATTTGAAGATGTGATGGTGAACACTTGTTTATCATATTGAATTAACTCATATTGATTTTGATTTTCTATTAATCTACCAATGTCGACTAGTAACATTATACATTTACTTGATAATAAATACAAATCAAAATATGACAAGAAAAAACAATGAAGGTGCTTGACAAATGTAATCTACGTAGTTTCACACATCAAGCTGAAGTGCATTGCACATACTATGTTGTTACATACTTGATGGGACCTAAATAATTCAATTATAATGTCTACAATATATGATTCTTTGTCCCATTTCATATATATATATATATATATATATATATACTTACTGGTGTGTTTTAAGGTCTCTTATAAATGACAATATATTTATATTGATATTCTTAAATTTTCGGTGTATAATAAAATATTATTTTTAACAAAAGTGAATGTGGTATAATAATATAACTAATATTTACCAACTTTTTTCTTTATACTTTTCTCCAAAATTAATAAAAATAAATTGAAAAACAAACAATTTAAAAGAAATTCTATATCATGAAAAATTTATATGTATATTTGTTTAATGCAATTTTCATCTTAATCAAAACACGTTCAAATTTCATTCCATAAAAAACAACTTTCATTATCGTTAACGCTAACTTACACTAACATACAATTTCCCATACAATTTACCACTAGTGGAAGAGACAGAATAATCTATATTGGATGATTATGCCTCTCCACATTTAGCCATTCACGAAATGAGTGTCGTTCAGCCATTGCTTACAATCATACACACAGCAGAAGGCCTCCAAACAAGTGAGAAGGAAAAGTATCCCTGCAGCCAAAAAAGTGAGGAACTGCCATGAACTAAATATGTATTTGTTCACGTATTCAATCACAGCAACGGTCCATGTTTTGTTATAATGTTTATTGACGTCCGCTATAACCTGGTCTAAATATTTTACTTTCGTCAATTTCACACATTTTCCCATGCCGTTCCACAGGCTTGCGACTTTCGCATCATTTTCCAGCCGGTTGCAAATAATCCCGCTTTTATTCAGCAGTCGAACATCCTCTTCTTTGTCGATCATGCCCTTCATGAAATCTGTGTAGCGAGTGAAGATGAGTGCAGCGGGAAACGCCAAAGCTTCGAACGCCACCAGATTTCTGAGAACGACCTCCGTGTTCGCATCCAACTTCACTTTGGGAAGACAAAGACTTCCTGTTTTCTGGTCGAAGTGAATTGTGGTTAGGTCTCCCTCGGTGGGAACGAATTTGACTCCCGCGGAATATAAATCAGCAACAGAAGGAATGGCCAGCTCGTCCCCCGTAGGAGTCTCAACAGCGCATCCATCCTTGTCGGCTTCGTCCGCTTCATCTTTGCCAGCGGTGGACGATCCGAAAAGAAGAGTTAATGGTCCCTGAAACGCTCACAGAATCGGCAGATTTCCAAGAATAGATAGAAGACGCAGGGGGAACTTCATCACAAACTGGACGGCTCTCACTTTAAACCTATAAGATTGAACTTTTTAGAAGTGCACTAATGAATACCAAAATCTAGAGTGCCTTGTACATACCTCAAAATTCTCTTGGCTCCCTTCATATGTATTGCTGATGGCTCTGCCATGTACCTTGAAACAAGTGAAACTGAATAAACAATATCAGGGCTTGTATGAGTTAGAAGCATTAATCTTCTGACAATACTTCTATATGCTGTCTCATCAACTCTTTCAGCACCATCACCTCTACACAACACAACTCCATGAGCAACTAGAGTAGAGACTGGTTTACAATCAACCATATCAAATTTCTTCAACACATCTTTAGTATACTTTGTTTGACAAATAAATTTTTTATCCTCCCTTTGATAAACCTCCACTCCTAAAAAATATTTCATAGGCCTAAATCTTTCATCCCAAATTCATTCATCATGGAAACTTTGAATTCATCCTTCATCATAGAATTGCTACCCATATACAACAAGTCATCAACATACAAACTTACAATTAGAATATCATTATCTTCTTATTTGTAGTAATGGGTAGGTTCACTCTTACTTCTTTGAAAGCCATTCACCTGAAAATAGCCATCAATCCTAGCATACCATGCTCTTGGTGCTTGTTTGAGGCCATAGAAAGCCTTCTTCAACTTATAGTATAATTTTCTCTTCTTTGCACTTCAAAACCTTATAGCTGTTTCACATATACTTCTTCTTCTAAGTACCCATTCAAAAAGACTCTTTTCACATCCATATGATGGATGCTCCAATTCTTTTGAGCTGCTAATGAAATCAACATTCTAATGGTCTCTTGTCTTGCTACTAGTGTAAATGTCTCTTCATAATCAATGCCATACTTCTATGTGAAGCCTTTAGCAACTAATCTCGCCTTATGTCTTTCAACACTTCCATCACTGTTACACTTAGTCTTGTAGACCCATTTGGTGCCAATCTTCTTCTTGTGATGTGGAAGCTTTGTAAGCCCCCAAGTGTCATTCTCATGAATAGAATCCATGTCTTCTTGCATTGCTTACATCCAAACCTCATTAGTATATGCATCTTCAAAACTTGATGGTTTAAAATCAACCTTGGTAAGTAAAGTAAAATTAAGTGTCTCACCTCTTGGATTTTCTTCATTTACTTGATTTGAACAACTTTGATAAATGTCACTCAATCTTCTTACCTTCCTTGTAGAACTAGGACTTGAATATGGACTTACACTTGGAATTGAACAACTAGATGAAGGGTTACTTGGTGAATTTGTAGCACTTGGAACAAAAATATTAGTGGACTGCCCATGATCAATATCATCCATAATAACTTCATTTAAAACAGATTTTGACTTCTCCATATGGCTTTTTTGATAACCATAAACTCCTCCATCAAAACACACGTCTTTTGACACAATAATCCTATTAGTGAGAGGATTATATAACCTATAATCCTTACTTTTCTCACTATATCCAAAAAAAATACCTGACTCATTTTTTGGATCTAACTTTGGCTCTTTTGATCAGGAACATGAAGATAGGCTAAACAACCAAATTTTTTGAAATAATTAACATTTGGCTTGTTTTCATACCAAGCTTCATATAGAGTCATCCTGTCAAGTGCACTAGTGGGACTCTAATTGAGAATATATACTATTGTAGCAATTGCATCTCTTTAAAAAGAATTGCTCAATCCATTTGTTCATAGCATGTTTCGTGCCATCTCCACCACTATATGATTCTTCCTTTCAACTACACCATTTTGTTCAGGTGTGTACGTAGTGGTGAGTTGTCTTCTAATGCCACACATATCATAATAACCTTGAAAGGATTTTGAAAAAAATTATCCTCCACAATCAGTCCTTAAGCATTTAATTTTGCACCATTTTTCATTTTCCACAAGGGCTCTAAACCTCTTGTGTGTCTCAAGAGCTTCACTTTTGGTCTTCAAAAAGTAAACCCAACACTTTCGTGAGTAATCATCAATAAAAGTAAATATGATGACTTACCCAAACTCGTTGTCTACATAGGAACACAAATGTCTGAATAAACTATCCAGAGTGGATAATGGGCCCTCCATGCATTGCCTTTTGAAAATTTCTCTATTTCATGTTTTCCTTTAGTACATCCTTCGCAAACTTCCTTGTGCTCTTCAACCATAGGCAGAAAAGAAACTAATGCTTTTGATGTTAGAATCTTCATACTATGAAAATTTAAATGCTCATACCTGAGATGCCACAACCATCTTGTATCCTCATATGCCATATTGACAAGGCTCACGTTACATTCACCAAAATTCAATGGGAACATCTTATTCTTTGGCATAGGCACAACTATTACCACCCTATTTCCTTGATTCTTACATAAATAATATATTATTGATTTTCAAATACAAATTTATAATTCTTCTTACATAATTGTCCAACACTCAATAAATTATGCTTTAACTTTGGAGTGTAATAAATGTTTTTAACACTCTTCATACTTTTTTTCATAGGACTTCCATATGGCCTTTTGCAGCAACCTCCAATGATTTATCATCACCAAGTTTGATCTTGGATTTAAAATTTCATCCATTATAGAAAAATGTTTTTCATTTCATGACATGTGGTTAGAACATATTGAATCTAAATACCAAACATCTTTAGAAACATTTTCATCTTTGTTATAAGATAAAAATAAATTATTTGGAGGATTCTCGTCACCTTCTTGAGCATAATGAACACTTTTATCATTATTAGCTTATTTTAATCTAAACTCATAATTAAAGTAGCCATACCTGTTACAATGATAGCACTGGATATTTATTTTATCAAATAGACCTCTACCTCTTCCTCTGAAACCACCTCTTCCTCGAAAACCATCTCTACCTCTATTTCCTCTTGAGTAAATTTGATTTTGACCTCTACCTTGGCTTTGATTACTTTTGATGCTACTATTGGTATCTTCATTCTTTTTTATTTGTAATTTGGAGGAAAATTCTTTCTCATCACTTTCTTTGAATGAATCTCTTAATATTTCTTCATGAGACATCAAAGATCCAACTAGATGATAAAATTGAAGGGTAGACAAATTCTTGTTTTCTTCTATGATTATGGCAACATGGTTCCACCTTGGTGTGAGAGTCCTCAACAACATTTTGATCACAACCTCATTGTTCACAATTTCACCAAGTGTAGCCATCTTATTGACCACATCTTTTACTTTGACGTAATATGTACTCACACTTCTAGCTTCTTGCATCTTCAAATTCTTGAATTCTCTCTTCAATGTCTGTAACTTGACAAGTTTGACTTGATCACTACCTTGGTAAGCTTATTTTAGATTCTTCCAAGCATCCTCGACTGTCTTCACTCCTACAATTAATGCAAATAGGCTCTTATCTAGAGCTATTTCAATATGAAATAAGGATTGAGCATTCTTCTTCTTAGCCTCCTTCTTAGATGTTTTATCATTGGTTGTGAGGGCATTCCAATTAGCTGACTCTATATAACCTGATTCAAATCTCCCACAAATCTTTTCCTATCAAAAAAGTCATCTATTTGATATACCAATAATCATAATCATTTCCATCAAATTCTAGAATGGGCAAGGAGTTAGAATTTGACATGATAAATCTTTGGCAAAATTCCAACTACTAAATCTTTAACCCAAAAGAAAATACCAACTCTGATACCAATTGTAAATTTTATCCAAAACCAACCATCTAACAAAATAATTAATAATAAAAATAAAAATAATTCACTCGAACAAAAAGAGAGCACAGTATTAATACAAAATTCTATATTTTTACAGCCTGTATAATAGTCTTTATTATTGATATTTTTATAGAAAAAAATATTACATTGCTACATTATCATAGCATCTAAAAAAGGATTGTAAAACCCACAAACTACACATGCATTTGTCATGCATTATTGGCTATGCTACAAGACTGCAGTTGGTTGCAATAGAAGATTGCAATTCGGTTAAAACAAAGTTTTATCAATCAAATAAAAAAAACTATAAATAAAATAATCTCATGCATCGATGAGGACTATATTCAAGAGATAAGGATAGTATGCGGTGAGTAAAGCATTCATCGGTGATGACAACATGCATCACTTATCAACAAATTGGATGGCTCTTACTTTAAATGTACACTGAGGTAGTGTCATTGCATGTCAGACAGGGTTGATGTTTAAGGAGGAGAGAGCCTTCCATAGTGAGTTTAAACCCCTTGTAATGTATGTTGTATCTGCCAACACCTCTTCTACATATTCACCCCCCTTTAGAGCAGTAATATCCATGGCCATAGGTACAATAGAGTAATAAAGCATCTCCAATATGTGTCTTCTCTCTTTGATATGTATCCTATAACTATTAGGCATCTTGATCATAAATGGTGAGAATTTTTCATAGGCAAGTATTACGAGGTTATAGATCCTTTCTTCTACCTTGTCTTCAGAGCCAAATGTTAGGACTTGAACATAGGATTCGTGATAACAGTGATAATAAACTATACAATAGTACAAACAATAATAGTAAAAAGGAACTAGGAACACACAATAATATACAATAGAAGAGCTAAAAACTAAATGTTGCTACACAAAAAATAGAACTTTTTCTTTTCTTTTTCTCACATTTGAAATTGATTATAGGTGCCTCTATAAATAGAGGTCTTAGAATTATCTAGAAATACTTTGTAGTCACAAAAACATGCATAGAATGTGGATGATGGAGGACATATTAGACTAAAGTTGGTGGAAGAGAATGGCAGTGAGAAGCTTCCATTTTGAAATGCTATAGTTGGGAGAAACAGCCATATTAAATGTTATTTCACATAGGTGATCTCTTTTCTCTACAAGCTTTATTTGGTGACTTTATTTTTTTCATGTCATGTGTTCAACATTCTCCCACTTGAAGAAAATGAAGGGTTTTGAATAAGCAGTAATCATCAAGTCACCCCCAGGTCTACCATGTCTCTACATAGCTCACATTTTTTTGTTGGCAAATTTTTAGTAAACATATTAGCAAGATTCTTATCTATATGGATCTTTTCCAAGACCAACTATCCTTCCTCCAACACATGCGAAATCGAATGATACATCAAGTCAATATGTTTTGTTTGTGAGTGAAAAGCTAAGTTTTTTTCCAAGTGAATGGTGCTCTAACTATCACAATATAGAACATACTTGTCATGTGTTATTCCTAGCTCTTCTAGGAATCACTGCATCCACATCTCTTTGCAATTTTTTGTCGTAGCTATACACTCTGCCACTATTGTGGAGAGAGCTATTATTCATTATAGCCTAGATACCCAAGATATCACAGCACCTACAAATGTATACAACTAACTAGTGGTGGACTTTCTAGTGTCTAGGTCTCTAGCTATGTCTACATTTGTAAATCTTTCAAGCACCATATCAGTATTAATAAAACATAAACAATAATGACTAGTACCCTTGAGATACCAAAAAATCCACCTTACTACTTGCCAATGTTGTTTGCCTGGTTTTGCAAGGAACCTACTCACTACTCCCATTGAATGTACAATATCTGAACAAGTGCATACCATAGCATACATCAAGCTACCAATTGCTGAAGCATAAGGAATATTTTTCATTTCCTCCTCCTTGTCATCATAAGCACATATATTGGCACTCAATTTGAAATGAGGAGCAATAGGTGTACCGACTGCCTTGACATCCTTCATAGTAATTCTATCTAGCATGTTTTCAATATATTTTTCGTTTGACAACAACAATTTTTCTCCTCTCTATCACAAATGATCTTCATACCTAATATTTGTTGTGTTGGACCCAAATCCTTCATTCCAAACTAACTACCCAAATCCTTCTTGAACATGTTAGTCATATTTTTATCCTATTTAACAACTAACATATCATCCACATGTAACAATAATATAATGAAATTTCCCTAATCATATCTCTTGATTTAGACACAATGATCAGCCTCTAGTTTATTAAAACCATACTTCAACATAAATGAATTAAATTCCTTATACCATTGGTGAGGTGCCTATTTCAACCCATAGAGACTCTTCTTCAATCTGCGAACCAAGTTCTCTTTAGCTTTTATTTTGAATTCTTCTTTCTACTCCATGTAAATATCCACTTCCAAATATCCATGAAGGAAGGTTGTCTTTACATCTAATTTTTCACACTCCAAGTCTAAAGCAACCATAAGACCAAGAATAACTCTAATGGATGTCATTTTAACAATAGCTGAAAATATTTATGTGAAGTCAATACCTTCTTTCTAAGCAAATCCCTTCACTACCATCCTTTCTTTGTATCTTTCCTTCTTCTCGTCACCCTCATGGTTGATCTTGTACAACCATTTATTTTTTAGGGCTTTTCTTCCTTTTATAAGCTTTACCAACTCCCATGTTCTAATTTCTAGCAAGGAGTCCATTTCTTCTTGCACCACTTTCTTCCATTCTTTGTTATTCTCATCTTTACATGATTCTTGAAAATCATCAGGTTCACCTTCATTAGTTAACAAAATATATTCTGAAGATGTATACCTTTGTGATTGCTTATGAGACCTAGTGGATCTGAGAATCAACTGTGGTGTTGTGTTTTCAGTTTGAATCTCTTGTAAAGTCTCCTGCAAGATTTCTTCTTGTTGATGTTCCACATTCTGCTCTTGTTGTTCATCATACTCTTGATGTTGCTACCCATTTTCTTGCATTGGTGGGATATTTTATTTTTATTCTTCAAACTTGTCAACAATTTTCTTAACCTCCAAATTACCTCTAGTCCTCTTAAACATCTCCATCTCATTAAACATAACATCCTTGCTTCTAATAATCTTATGTTTAATTGAATCCCATAAATGATAACTAAATTCACCATCTGCATATCCCAATAAAATGCATTTCATAGATTTATCATCTAGCTTTGTTCTATTCTCTTTGGGAATATGTAGAAATGCTTCACATCCAAAGATTTTCAAGTGAGAATAATTCACCTTCTTACCAGTCCAAACTTATTCAATAATGCAATCATCCAAAGCTATAGTAGGAGATCGATTTATGAGATAACAGGTTATCCTCACCACTTGTGCCCAAAAATGGTTTTCGAAAGAATTTGACAACATACTCCTCACCTTCTCCATGATTGTGTGATTCTTCCTTTCTGTAATACCATTCTATTGAGGAGTCCTAGGGATAGTCTTCTCATGCTTAATTCCAAACCTGTTACAATATTCCTTGAAATCTTTTGAGCAATATTCTCTACCATTATCTATCTTCAAGCCCTTGAGCAATTTGTTAGTTTCTCTTTCAACAGTAGCATGGAAATTTTGAAATATCTCAAATATGTTATTCTTATTTTTCATGGGGTAGGCCCAAACCTATCTAAATGAATCATCTATGAATGTTACAAAGTATGATGCTCCTCCTAATGATTTAATATTAATAGGCCCAAATACATCTGAGTGTATCAATTCTAACAAATTTTTCTTCCGTTCGTGACCACCTCTATGAAATGAAAATTTTTGTTGGCTACCATAAATACAATGCTCACAAAGATCAAGATTATAAGATTTCAAACCTGGTAGTAAATTTCTACCTATGAAGATTTTTGGGCCCTTCTCACTCATATGACCTAAGCACCTATGCCATAGATCTATTGAGTTTCCCTCTTTTCTAACAACAATTGTATCTGATCTTTCTATCATTGTTGTCAATGTATACAAAGCCCTGGTCTTGAGTTCTTTGGCCATAACCAATGCTCCTTTACTGATTTTCCAACCACCTTTTTCAAATCTTACAAAATATCCTTCATCATCGAATTGTCCCATAGAGATTAGGCTCATGCATATTTTTGGTACATGCCTAACCTCTTTCAGTAAGATATCTTGTCCTTCCTTTATCTTGATCTTGACATCTCCCACTCCAACATTGCTGAAAAAATGATTATTTCCCAAATGCACTCTACCATAATCGCCAAGATTACATGCAACAAAATTCTCTTTACAAGGAGTTACATGGTGAGATGCCCCAGAATCAAGGATCCAATCAAAGCTACTGCTAGAAGTATACAAGCATACATCTTCTACTAAAATAGTAAGTAAAACATTTCCATCCATAGCTACAACAATGGTCTCACCTTCATTTGTGGTAGTTGACTTTTGATTTTGATCTTTCTAGATTCGCTTCCAGACTTGACACTCTCTCTTCACATGCCTCGACATTCCACAATGATAACAAGTTATCCTCTCTCTTTTTGATTTGGATCGGCCTCTTGATCTTGAGTGTCCTAGATGGCCTTGATCAATCCTCCTACCATGACCAGCTAGGACTAGAGTTTCTCCTCCCTAGTTTTCCAAATTTGACTTTCATTGCAGCTCCTCATTTGTTATGCTGCTATTGACATCATCAAATTTTAGGGTTCCTTCAGGCGCTGAAGTGCTCATAGCGATGATCAAATTTTCTCAGATGTCTGGCATAGAACACATTAGTAAAACAGCTCTAATTACATCATCCAAAACAATTTTAATAGAGGTACGCTGACTAGTAATGATATTAAATTCATTTAAACGTTCTGCAACCAAAGTACCATCCTTCATCTTAAGATTATATAACCTCTTCATTAAGAACACCATATTTGATGTTGTGTTCTTCTCATATAGATCATGAAACTTTTGCCATAGTTTTGCTGATGTCTTCTCTCCGGCAACATTAAAATACACATTTTTAGTCTGATATTGACAAATTGTTGCAATCGCCTTTCTATCCAGCTTTTTCCAATCTTCATCCGCTATGTTGTGGTTTCTTTCATATTCCCTCAATTGGAAAATATTTGTCCTTCAAAATCAGTATATCCTCCATTTGGGATTTCCAAAGGGCAGAATTAGCGCTGCTGCCTCCATCCCTGCTCAACGAAGCCCTACACACACCAAACCTTCCAACAACCTAGCTCTAATACTAGTTGTTAGGACTTGAACACAGGATGTGTGTGATGACAGCGATAATAAAATATACAGCAGTACAAACAATCACTGTAAAAAGATACTATGAAGACACAGCAATATATAACAGAAGAGCCCAAAACTGACGGCTGCTACATAATAAACATAACATTTTCTTTTCTTTTTTCCATACTCAAAATCGATTACAGATGCCCGTATAAATAGAGGTCTTAGAATTCTCTAGAAATACTTTGCTGTCAAAAAAACATGCATAGAATGTGGATGATGGAGGACAGATTAGACTGAGGTCGGTGGAAGAGAATGGCGTTGAGAAGCTTCCATTTTAAATGCTACAGTTGTGAGAAACATACATATTAAATGCTGTTTGACGCAGGTGATCTCCTTTCTCTGCAAGCTTTATTCGGCGCCTTTATTTGTTTCACGTCATGTGTTCAACACCCAACTGGATCTCCGGAAGCTTTTGCAGGTGGAATAAAGGCACCTGATTCTCGAGCATCATGAGATCTCTCATGATAGCATTGTGGGTCGCGCTCCTGCCAGATGGATCTAAAACTTTACCCAGTTGCTTCACTTCTGAAGAAGTTTGGTCGGCGTGGTTGACGTAGAACTGCAAGCACTCCAGGACGAAGGAGGCGTCCAGAGCCATGAGCCATGCCAACGCTTCCTCGTTGTAGTTGAGGTATTTGTGATAGCATCTCTGGATTCGCCACTCGCACTTCCTCACCTCTTCCACCACAGATTGGAACTTCTGACCGGTGATTCGCTTCTGAAATCTTCGAGCAGCAGCCACTTTGTATCTCTCCATTTCGTATAGCATGGATCTCCAATGGTGGTATGGCCCAATAGAAACAGACTGCGGGATGTACGCTTCTGGCTTCACTGCCAACAACTCCATGGGCACATTGAACACGGATATGCAAAACTCCTTTCTTTTTCTTCTTCTTCGTCATGTATATAGAGGCCCTCTCTGATTTGAATAACCCAGCGATCTTGATCAATCTTTAATGGATTTTTTGATTCCATAAGGACAGAAACCGAAAATTCAGAAAGCGGATGAAGAACAGATAATCAAACAACAGGGCGCAGGGTCGTTTGTGTAGCTTCACACAAGAAGTTTGTAGAGTCAAGGCTGCAGGCCATGGTGTTTTGCGATGAAACTTTTTAATCCCACGTTTATATCGTTGAAGCTGAAACAACGACTGGCAGGGCACATCTCACCTCGGCTGACCCACTTGGAGCAGCTTGTTTGATCAGACTGATGTTGCGTTTACAACGCTCATAATTAAAACACATCGGTATCAATATTGTACCTGCTGACTCACAACTGCCTCTTTCTTTTCGTAAGGATGAGCTCCGAGACGCTCGCTCATATAGTAGAACATATTCATTGCTAGCTTATTAGAGAGTCTCTTCAAAAATCCTTCGTCTTAGTCCCTCCTAGGAGCCAGCGAATTGTTTTTAAGGAGGTGGATTTGATGAAATAGAATCCTAATCTTTGGTAAAATTTGTTAATTTTGTTTGGGAAAATTTAGTCGTAAGATTGTGTTTTTTTTTTTTTTTTTTTTTTGGGGGGATATAATTGATTTTATGGTTTTTGAAATTTTCTGTAATATATATTATTAAAATAATAATATTTTATTAAAAAAATAAATTAAAAAATATTTATTTTGATATAAATTTATAATTAATAATTAAAAATAACAATTAATATAAAAATTCATTTCTGAACTTCTTTTCATCTTTCAATTTTATTTTTTAAAATAATAACTACTGAATATTTTAAATATATAATTTTTTTTAACAAATTTTAAACTTCTCATGATACATAAATGTTAGAAACTCAAGTTAGTTAGAGATAATTTCTCCCACCTCCACTCATGCATGCAAGTTGTTAAGCATCAGTTAGTAAACTGACAATTAGGATTGAGTTAGTTAACAATCAGTTAGATAGGAGTTTGTTTGAACAAACAGTTAGTTAAGTAGTTGAAGCTAATAATAGATGAGTCTATTTTCAGTTATTGTTTAGATATTAAATCTATAAAAAGACGCTTGGGCGCACATTGTAATCAAGGAAATTAGAAGATTAATAAAATCTCTTTTCTTCAAGAAAATTGCAGTAGCAATTGTTCAGTTCTTGTTTAGTGATTTGAGTTCTTGTTTTTGCTCTCTAATTCTCCTTCAAATTGGTATCAGAGAAGGTTAAAGATCTGGAAAGCCAGCAAGGAGCTCTCAGCAGAGGAGCTTGGCAAAAAGAGGTAAAGCACCTGATCAAAGAAGGGCGCAGTCAACGTCCAACCTGGGAGCGCGCAACAGTTTTAGAAGCCGACGTGGTAGAAGTGGCCAGCGCAGCAGTCGCCGACCCATCCCGAAGGAGATAACGCGTGCAGGGAAGAAACCCCGCGCAGCAATCGCAGAGCTAGCAAAAAAGTTTTTTGTTGTAGGGCGCAGTCAGACTTTGAAGCGCCTGGTTGGAAGCTCAGGCGCAGTCAACCCAGGTCGATGCACTAGCTGTCTATACAAAAAGACAATCAACGCAGCTAAAGATAAGACGCAGTCAATGAAAAAGCCTGTAGACCGTAGCCTGCAGACCGTAGGTTAGCGCTTGAAGAGCTAGGGAAGTCAGCGGAGCCAAAGCACGATGTCAGCAGTCAAAGGAGAAGACTGTAGAAAATTAAAAAAAATAAAGGGGGGTGTAGTCTGTCCTATATATATATATATATATATATATATATATATATATATATATATTTATTTCTTCTGTTTCATTGAATCGCAACAGTTAAAGAAGAGCCAGAAGGTGAAGGACGCATAGTCAGCATCTGAAGAAGCACGCAGGAAGCCGTGAAGGCAGAACGTGTAAGAAATGGCAGCATATAACAGTATTTCACAGCCTCAAATTTATGTTTTCGATGGTAAGAATTATGATTTTTGGGCAATTAAGATGAAAACGTTATTTTGCTCACAAGATGTATGGGAGTTGGTAGAAAGTGGTTTTGTAGAACCGCAGGACGAGGCAGCCCATTTGGCATTAAATCAAGCACAAAAGGACCAGCTTAAAGACAATAGAAAGAAAGATGCAAAAGCCTTATTTATAATCCAACATGGATTGGATGAATCGACATTTTCTAGAGTTGCAGCATCCACGCGATCCAGAGAGGCATGGAAAATCTTGGAGACTACCTATAGAGGTAATACGAAGGTAAAAATTACTAAATTGCAATCTCTAAGGAGAACGTTTGAAAATTTGCAAATGAATGAATCAGAATCAATAGATCAGTTTATGGGTCAAGTTTTGAATATAGTGAACCAAATTAGATCTAATGGAGAAACTATCACGGATCACAAGATCATAGAAAAAGTACTCAGATGTTTACCCAGTAAATTCGATGCTATAGTTGTAGCTATTGAAGAAACTAAGGATTTGGAACAATTATCTGTAGATGAATTAATGGGTTCTTTGTTAACACATGAATCCAGAATGAATAGAAATAACTCTTCTCTTGAGAATGCATTCAAGTCATAGGTGTCAGTTGGCAGAGGAAGAGGAAGAGCCAGGTTAAGCTTTAGAGGAAGAGGCAGAGGCAGATATGGAAAGAACAATTCAGAGGAAGGTGAGAACAATAATCAAAACTACAGTAGTAGAGGAAACTACAGCAATAGAGGACGTGGTCACAACCACTCACAGCAAGGTTCTCAAAGGTTTGATAAATCTAATGTTCAATGTTATTATTGCAAGAAATATGGTCATTATGCTAGTGACTGTAGAAATAAACCAGGATATGTGTACAAGCAGAATGCTAATTACACAAGTGAATCTAGTTCTGAAATCATGTTTCTTACTTTTAATGTTACTCAAGAAAAAGCTAAAGATATTTGGTTTTTAGACAGTGGATGCAGTAATCATATGACAGGAAATAAAGAATTTTTTTCTAGTCTTGATGATTCTGTAAGATCAGAAGTGAAACTAGGAAATGATATCACAGTAGATGTCATGGGTAAAGGTGTCATAAATGTTTTGGCCAAGAATGGTGAAAGAAGATTTATACCTGATGTTTATTTTGTACCTAGACTAAAACATAATCTTTTGAGTGTTGGTCAGTTAGTGCAGAAAGGTTACAGAGTATCTTTTATGGATAATGTCTGCACAATATTGGACAAGGTTCCAAGTGACAGGTTGATAGGAAAAGTGGAGATGACCAAGAATCACATGTTCCCTCTCCACATTCAGTGCATCCAAGGAGAAGAGGAAGCACACTTCAAATCCATACAGCTAGACCAATCATGGTTATGGCACTTAAGGTATGAACATTTACATTTTGGTGCTTTAAATTTGTTACAGAATAAAAATATGGTGAAGGGTTTACCACCAATAGAACAGCCAAAAAGTTCATGTGATAGTTGTATTCTGGAAAAACATCATAGAGAGAGTTTTTCAGTAGGAGGCTCATATAGAGCTAAGGTAATATTGGAGTTAGTCCACAGTGATTTATGTGGACCAATGCAAACTCCATCATTTGGAGGTAGTACTTACTTTCTATCCTTCATTGATGACTTTAGCAGAAAGACTTGGATCTACTTTCTCAAAAACAAATCTGAAGCATTTGGAAAGTTTAAAGAATTCAAGGCAATGGTTGAAAAGCAGAGTGGCCGTTATATCAAGGTACTCAGATCTGATAGAGGAGGTGAATATATGTCTAATCAATTTCAAGATTTTTGCAGATATCATGGAATCAAAAGACAGTTGACTACAAGGTACACACCACAGCAGAATGGTGTAGCAGAAAGAAAGAACATAACAATCATGGAAATGGCAAGAAGCATGTTGAAAGCTAAACACTTGTCAAATGAATATTGGGCAGAAGCATTAGCCTGTGCAGTGTATATTCTGAACAAAAGCCCAACAAAGAGTGTCAGAGATCGAATTCCACAAGAAGCATGGAGTGGTAAGAAATATAGTGTATATCATTTCAAAAAATTTGGTTGTGTAGCATATTCTCTTATACCATCTAAATTGAGAAAGAAACTTGATGATAGAGGTGAGAAATGCATTATTATTGGCTATTCTGAAGAATCAAAGGCATATAAGTTATATAACCCAATTTCAAAGCAAGTGATTATTAGCAGGGATGTTGAATTTAAGGAAGTAGAAGCATGGGATGGTAGCACCATCATTGCTGGGGCACCAATTCCACAGGATGAAGAAGTTTTTGAAGAAGAACAAAATTTGCAAGGTGGACAATCCTCTCCACAAGCAGGCACAAGCACTCCAGTAAGAACCCCCAAGAGGTTTGAACAAGGTGAATCTAGTCATGCAGGCCCGCCTACTCCAAATTCACAAGTAAGTAATGAATCAGATCCAACTCTTGCTACTTTAAGAGCAAGATTTAAAGGTAAGAAGATGAGAAGTTTAAATGAGATTTATAATCAAGAAGAAGAGAAATTAAATTTGGTTTTGAATTTTGCTCTTTTCACTCATGACCCTATGTATTATGAAGAAGCAGTTAATGAGGAACATTGGCTAAAAGCAATGGATGAAGAGTTGAATGCTATTGAAAGAAATCAGACATGGGATCTAACTACTCTACCTGAAGGTAAGGATTGTGTTGGAGTCAAATGGGTTTATAAGACTAAATTTGATGCAGATGGAAATGTTGAAAAGCACAAGGCAAGGTTAGTTGCAAAAGGTTTTGCACAAGAACATGAAGTTGACTATAATGAAACATTTGCACCAGTTGCTAGATTGGATACTGTAAGAATGGTATTATCCATAGCTGCTCAAAATAATTGGTATGTATATCAAATGAATGTAAAATTAGCTTTCTTGAATGGATTTCTAGATGAAGAAGTATATGTGAAATAGCCCACAAGTTATGAAGTTCAAGGACATGAAGAAAAAGTTTACAGATTGAAGAAGGCTCTTTATGGTTTTAAGCAAGCACCAAGAGCATGGTATAGCAGGATAGATTCTTATATGATAAGCAAAGGATTCAATAGAAGCGATAGTGAGCCTACTTTGTACACAAAAATCAGCAAAGAAGGTCAAATTTTAATTGTGTGTTTATATGTTGATGATTTGATTTTTACTAGAAATTTGTCTGTAGACACTTTTAAATCAGCAATGAAGAATGAATTTGAAATGACAGATTTGGGATTAATGAAGTATTTTTTGGGAATAGAAGTTGAACAATCAGAGAAAGGAATTTTTATTTGTCAAACTAAGTGTGCAAACGATGTGTTAAAGAGATTTAGGATGCTGAATTGTAAACCAGCACCTACACCAGTTGCTACAGGAACTAAACTTAGCAAAGAAGACCAAAGATCTAATGTTGATTCTACAACATTCAAAAGGCTAGTTGGAAGTTTGATGTATCTTACAGCTACTAGACCAGATATCAGTTATGGGGTTAGCTTAATCTCAAGATTCATGGAGTCACCAAAAGACTCACATTGGCAAGTTGGAAAAAGGATATTGAGATATGTGGCAGGAACTACAGATTATAGAATTTTATATTCCACAACTAACGATTTTAGTTTGATTGGTTTTACAGATAGTGATTTTGCAGGTAGCATTGATGATAGGAAGAGTACTTCTGGACATGCCTTTATATTAGGCACAGGTGTGGTCACATGGGCATCCAAAAAATAGCCTATAGTGACACTTTCATCAGCTGAAGCAGAGTATGTTGCAGCCACATCAGCAACATGTCAAGCAACATGGATGAGAAGAATATTGAAATATTTATTACAGGCACAGAAGGAGTCAACACCAATCTTCTGTGATAACAAATCAGCAATAGCTTTATCAAAAAATCATGTGTTTCACAAGAGAAGCAAGCACATAGATACAAGATTTCACTTTATCAGAGAATTAGTGAACAATGGAGAAATCCATCTGGATTTTTGTAGATCTGAAGATCAACTAGCAGATATATTTACAAAGGCATTACCAAAAGAGACCTTTGATTATTTGAGACAAAATTTAGGCATTGTAAATGCTAAAATTGTAAGTGGTAGAAATTAAGGGGGAGTGTTAGAAAATCAAGTTAGTTAGAGATAATTTCTCCCACCTCCACTCATGCATGCAAGTTGTTAAGCATCAGTTAGTAAACTGACAGTTAGGATTGAGTTAGTTAACAATCAGTTAGATAGGAGTTTGTTTGAACAAGCAGTTAGTTAAGTAGTTGAAACTAATAATAGATGAGTCTATTTTCAGTTATTGTTTAGATATTAAATCTATAAAAAGATGCTTGGGCGCACATTGTAATCAAGGAAATTATAAGATTAATAAAATCTCTTTTCTTCAAGAAAATTGCAGTAGTAATTGTTCAGTTCTTGTTTAGTGATTTGAGTTCTTGTTTTTGCTCTCTAATTCTCCTTCAATAAAACCATTACAAATAAATTTTTAAATAAAATAACGTACATAAAACCCTTGCCACAAATGTTCGTTATCTTATTTGAATAATAATATGTTCCACAACACACCGTTAGAACAATGAAAAACCCCAAAAATGATATTCCACTACTGGATCATGCATAAATCAAATAAAAATCATACGAAAACATAAATACTTCGATGTTAAAAAATTATGCCAAGAAAAATGTTTTAAATAACTTTAAAAAAATTAAATTTCGTTTAACTTTCATACTCGAAACTAAGAAACCCAATTTGTTATAAAGAGAATTCAATAAACATACATTTATGAAAAACATCAATAAATAATTTTTGAAATAAAATATTCTTACAATCAACTTTTTAAAAAAGGATAAAAAGATAAGTCAAACATATGTTCAATTTAATACACTTGAAAACTACAGGTTGAAAAATAAAATAGAAATATTCTTGCACTCTACATGGAAAGAAGATTAAAGATAAATAAAAATTATGTTTAAAAAAATATATATATGTTTGATAATTTAATTTATTAATAATAAATAAATATATAATTATATCAACATTTTCATGTAAAAGTTGTTTAAAGAAAATAAAAAGGAAAGAGAAATTACATGATCATTTAAAGATTTTTTTTTAATACTAAAAAAAACTTGTAAATGATAATTTGTTTAATTTATTAAATTTGAAAATATTATTATATAACTTTCCACAATTTTTTATTGGAATTTATTTCATACATTTATTATTCAAATAAATTAATATTATAAATATAATTATAACAATGAGGCAGTTAATTAGTATTTATGGATTTTTATCCATGTTAATATGAAATATAGTTTATAATAATAAAGTATATATATATATATATATATATATATATATATATATATATATATATTTTTTAAACAATTGAAATAGGATCATTTAGGGTATATAGGCAATCTTGTATCAACAAACTATAGTAATTATGTGTGTTTGTGTGGTTTTGTTACTATGTTATCATTTTGGCGTGGTGAAAATAATCCATGGGGAAACATCCATGGATACATTTTTGTAGCATCAAGCACATCATAAAAGGATTAGTTTCAAAAAATTACATGATTTAAAATAAGTTGGTTGAGTTTCTCAACAATCAATACAATTTATGAAGTGGATGCATGTGTTGAATGGCTAAAATAGAGAGATTGTGGGAAAAAGGAAAAAGTAACATCAATAACATCCCTAAACTTGAATGTGATTTCTTACTTAGTTTCCACCCACGCACGCACGCACACGCACGTGCACGCACACGCACGCGCACGCACACACACACACACACACACACACACACACACACACACACACACACACACACACACATTTAATCATTCTAATTTTTTAAAAAAAGATATGGCCTTTAAAAGATTGAAACAAAAATCACATTGCCAAAACTATCAGTTTGTAATAAGCAACAGTTTCACAAGCATTAGTGACAGTTATGTAACTACCACAACAATTTTTAAATGTTAAGTTACAGTTTCATATTTATCTGATGGTTTTGTAACAACAAATCTATATATAGTGGTTGTTTATGAACCACCATGGTAGTTTTCACGCCACTAGACTGCATATGGTGATGGTTTCACCTACATAGAAGTGAGAAAAGTAACTACCACTATTAAGTTTTTCTAATATGCCATGTAAGATCAAGAGACACTCTATAAGGTAGAGAAAAGTCAATAAAGATCCAAAATAAGTATAAGAGAGAGTTACATGAAATAAGTTAATTGAGTTAGCTCCAAATGGGCAAAATATTGGCTCCAAACGAGTTTAGGAGTTGATTTCTATAAGAAATTAATAGAGAGGGTGTTTTCAATTCTTGAAGGGATTGTATGAGAGAGAAAACATTTTTATGTAATTTAATAATCCTATCAAGGGATGTGTGAGAATGTGATTGAAAGTGTACATTCATTTATTTGTAGTAACATGCTGTTGAATTCAACAAATAGAGTGTGTTGAAATGTGTGAAGTCCTAGAGTGTACTTGCAAGTGTCTCTATGAGAGAGATTTTATCAAATAAGCATTGTAGTAAAAATAATCCTTCAATGGACCCCCTTTAACATGACTACACCAATTGGTATCATATTAATGTATTTCCTTGCTAGGTTAAGTGTGTGAGGTTATTATATGAGTCAATTACATGATTCAAAAGAGAAAATCACTTGAGTTATTTGTAAATTATGGGAAAAAATCTTGTATAGGAGAGATGATTAAGTTTTTTGTTAGTGTGAGAGAACTTAGGAAATTGTAGATAAAATGTGAGAGGCTATTGATTGAGTATATTTCATGTCATGAAAGATAATATTTCTTGTAGAGGAGATAAGATACACACATTTGGAAGATCACTATATGTATAAGAATTAGAATAGATGTTAAAATTATTCCTAGTGAGATTATAATGTAATGGATGATGCAAAAATTGAAGATGTTATAGCTATGAGTAAATAAAATTAATAAGAAATGTTGAAGTTATTTATATCCCTCAAATAAAAGTTTGATGTCTTGGAGAAAGGATAAAAATGTGAAGAAAAGAGACCAATAGATGTCTGGGTGAAATAAAAAAGAAATCCCATAGGCAATGTATATTTTGATTTATGGCAAAGAGAGTCCAAAAAATCTCATGATACAGAGAGTGGAGTTATAAACGTATTTTTAATATCATAATATTAAATACAACAAAAGGTTAAAGGTTTCAAGTAAGAGAATATATTGAGTTGCAACTAAGTATTATACAATTATCCAAGAGAAGAGATATTAAAATAGAAATAAAAAGGTAAGGAGTTGTGAACATATGGTTTCCAAATTGATGGGTCATGTTGTGCACCTAATAATGTAAATATATGGTTGAATAAGCTTCATATATTGAGGCTTGAGAGATAAGATAATACTAATAAGACTAACATGAAAGGAAATATGAGAGGTATGTTTCCATATGAGAAGCTTAAATATAATTTAATAAGTATCAAAGAGAAGTTATGATTAAAAATAATTTCTTGAAATACAACAAGAGAGTAAGGCTTTCATGTGATCATCTCGAATCTAATTTCAAAAATGATTTAGGGGTAACATAATATCACACACACCTTACACTTGACAAGTTTCCAACTAGGCTTATTTATAAGGCTTCTAAGCAAAATTGAAGAGTAAAATCAATGCGTCACTCCCATTATTCTTTTTCAGGTCTATATCATCCTTCAACATGTCATATAGATCCAAATTTATATTGTAAAATTTATATTTACTTGGTTTGATTCAAAAAATATAAAAAAATCTTCTAGACCTACATTAGAAAAATTCTATTTACTTGGTTTGATTCAAAAAATAGAAAAGAATTTTCTAGACCAACTTGACTAGGTCTCTCTCCTTATGCTTGACTTGCCTCTTTTGAGATCTAGGAATTATTTAATTACAACCAATTCTTTAAAAAATTTCTTAGGTCCTATATGATGACTTAAAATACTTAAAAACCTTCACATATATTCTTTTCTTGAAATACACTAAAAATTTTCTCATAGGTTATAAGGCCTAATTAGCAATTCTTGGCGTTGTGGATCAAGTAATACCTTTGGAGAATTTTCAAATACTTGTATGCTTCTAATATATTTTTCAAATAATTATAAACCAATTTTTTAACTTAACTTACTGAACCAAGAATATACAATTTTCACCCTTACTATCCCTCAATTACAATTCCTACATGCCTACAGATTGTGATTTACCATTTTCCCATAGCTCCATTTATCCAATCACTTCCAAAACACTTTTATTGGTTTAAAAAAATACTTATGATACTTTTCACAAAGTTTTATCTTTTTTATACAATTTTTTTTTCCTTTTATGGCCATTTTTTCCCTAAAACCCTAAGTTATCCTATCATAAGACAATAAATGCATAAAAATGCATACATTTAATATATTCATTGGTTTCTCTAGTAAAATACCTAACTAAGATCTGAAATAACCATATAAACCTTTTATAACACTTGTCTTAGTTTTTAAAAATTCTTAAAACACTCTAAACTGCCTCATTTACATGTTAGAAACCCTCAAAACTATGTAAATTCAACCCTATCTATTACAAACAACAAATACATGAAAGATTAAATTAGGAAATCATCAAATATATTTAGATTATACATACAAAAATTAAAATAAAATGATTCGAATCCTTATTTTATTATTCAATGGTTGAAAAAATACAATTTCTATCAAAATCCCTTGCAAACCCTAAACATACTACCAAAAATCGACCTCACAATTGATTTCCTCCTTCCTTTTATGCTCTTTTAAACCTCATCTAGGTTTTTTTTGACCTATATATTTTCGATAAAATAAGTTTAAAGTTGTTTCACTATATTCTAATTTTAGTTTACACCCAATAATTCTTCAATTATCTCTCAATGGTCCTTAAAAGAGTCAACAACATGCTTTATTTTGTATTTTTCTATGTTGGAGTTCATCAACTAAGTGAAATTATGTTATCATAAAAAATTACCATATAGGGAAATTTATTATAGAAATTCTAACTCTAACTAACATTATTTAATGGTCCACCATTCATACAACTATCCTATCAACCTTTAATTCTTTAAAAACTAGAATAAAATTTAAATTTGATTTTTGGTGGGAAACTCTAACAGCATTATTATATGTCCAATAATTAATAACAAAAAACATAATAACTTGTATATAATGATTAACCTACATATGAATACCAAAGAACAAAAAAAATTCATGAGCTCCTACTTATTTTGCTTCATGATTGACTTTATCTTTATCATGGTTGCATGTCCCTTGTAGATATTCTTCTTATTTTCATCATTCCTCATATCTTTATGTATTATTGGATTCCATCATGTTCCCAGGAGTGATAATAATTGGTTTGTTTTATAATTCTCTTAAATTAATCAATTTCCATCCCTATTGATGTCAATTTTCCTTCCTGGATATTCCTCAACTATACCTACAGATGCAAAAAACACATTAAAGAAAATTATTTCTTCCTCACACTCCTTTCTCAATTATTTTGCATTGCTCCATTATTTTATGTATCAACAATTAGCGTTGACATAATGGACTTCAAAATGTGTATTCTAATTATCCACTTACTTTAGTCCCTCTTCATTATTCCTTGACCTCAAAATATCATTATCTTATTTAATTAAGACCATATCTTGACTTATTGTCATCTTCTATAATTTTTTTCCCAAGAACATTCTCAAACAATGTTGCATTCAAGTTTTCTTGAGGCAAAATTAACCACTCCTATTTTGTCACATAGTTCCTTGATCCTTATTTAAGTTTCCCTTTGACACAATTTCTAAAAGTTCAAAAATATATTTTTAATTTTAATTATTCCTACTCATATCCGATGTCTTCTTATTATTCTCGGATCATTCTTAGACTTCCTTCACACTTGTTAGCTCTATTTCAATGCAACAAAGAAGATTCCATATATAACATTCAATTTTTTGGTATAAGATGACCTTAAATCCTTGTTTTTATATGACTTCAAGAGCTTATTCTTGGAGTAAAATCTTCTCTATGTACCCTATTTTAACTTCCATTTCTTTGTCATCTTTTTATATTATTTTTATTTTATGAGTTTCTTAATCTTATTGATGTTTTCTTGGTTTTATAGGAGCATATTTCTTATCCAAGTCTATTATAAACCCTTTCAGTTCAAACTTTCATTTATTTTCACAAACATTGCTTTAAAACTCTTGTTTCCACATAAACCACTTCTTTCTCATGGTGATTGATAGGAAAATGTACAACAATATCTTACCTTCAAACTAATTACTTGACCCAAATGTTTATGGAGACTAATGTAGCATAAATATCATGGAATGAATATCAAATAAACTTTCCTCCTTGGCCATGAAAGTCTTAATTTTGGTGTCATACCTTATGAGACTTTGAAAGGTGTTATTGTTCCACTCCCTTTCTAGTTTGAACTAAAATGACCTACTTCTTACTCTTATCTCATCTTTATTATGGACATCTTGGTCTTCAAACTCTATACCTTCATAATCAACATTTTCATCGCATAATAAAATAAAAATTTTGAGAAAAATAGACCACTATTATCTCTATTTTCTTGTTCCAAGTCTCTTTTATCCTTATCCTCTTTGATAAATTGATCTTACTCTTCATTTTGGCTCTTAAAATCTCATTCAAGATAACATATGGTTATTGGAAGGATAAGTATACTTCCATATTTTTCAAAACATCTTACATGTTTCTTTGATTCTAAAAACTCCACCCTTTCTTTGTATTTCTCTCTAACCTTACTTTCTAGCATGGTTAGTAACCTACTCATCATCTCTTCTTTTACTCCTTCACCTGATTTGTCCTAGAGTTAACTCTTTACCAGATCCATTGGTTTTCTATCCTATTTTTCCATAATTATCTTTATTTATTTTCCCTTTGTATGTGTAAAATAGTAATTTTTTGAACTCTGCTTGATACCATCATCATGAATATCATACCCTTGATTGGGATGTATTGTTTGCCTTTAAATTTCTACTTTTTCAAGACCTAAAATTTATCCTCCTTGAGATTATTTTAAGAGAAATGTACTTATTTATCTTGTATCCTTTTTTTGTTCACCTTGAATTTCTTTTTTGGATCTCCAATGGACCTGATATGAGGCTTCCTTCCTAAATCTCCTCTACTCCATCTTGGATAATTTTGAAATTTTCCTTTTGTTTTTCATCTACTTTTTTTATTTAAGGTCATTGATTTCTATTTTATTCACATTTATCTTCAAGAGATAATTCTACCTCTTTATACTTTATGAAAACTTATTATACCTGATTATCCACATACTCTTCAAGACCTACAAACATACACTCATATAAACAATTAGATTGAAAATTTTGAGGATCATTTTTCCTTCTTGATGCCTCTAAGATTGGCATCTCTCCTTCATGCTTGACCTAGATTGATAAGTATCATATGATACTCATATCTTATCTTTCATCCAACTCTTCTTAATAAAACATTGGTTATATCTCTAGTTCACAAATTGAGGTTAATTGATTTGCCTCTAAGGAATGGTTTTCATACATTTCTCTACTTCCAACTCTTTCTTTCTTCTTACCTTTATGGGATCTTAACTTATTTATTTATTATTTGATAAAGTCAATTGATATATGCATTATCGTCCTTAAAATTAAAAACTCTATAGTCCATTCTATTTTTTTCAGCTTCCAACCAAAACATTTATTTTCTTCCTCTTGTATTAGATCCATTATATGACTCAACCTCTCCTTTATCTTAGTTGTTTCTTTCTCCATGTCCAACTAAATATTATTGGCATTTTATTTAAACTTTATGTGATATTATCCTTATAATAATCCATGAATCCTACCATCCATGTCTTTTATCATTCTATTTTTTTTCCTCTGAGCCTCAATGTGCTCACTCTCTTCTCTATCTTTCACTTCAGGCCTCAATGTGCATCTTCTTCCTTAGAAAGTCTTTGTCACCTTGATAGATACGTTACCTAGGTTGTTTTTCTTTAAACATCGTATTTTTGTATTTTTTTGTTCTTATTCAGCTTGGACCTTTTCTCAAAGATTCAACCAACTTCTTCTTCACAATTTAAGCATCAATGGCTATATGACACCCCCTTTTCCACTAAACTACTTTTATTCTTCAAGGTTTCCAAGAACATATCTTTTCCTTCTTGTCTCAATTTAAATTTAAGTATACTTTTTATTATACATATACTCACAAAATTATATCCTTTGATACCAAAAATGATTCAAAGGCTACACCACTTCACACATACCTTGTGCTTGACAAGTTTCCAACTAGGCTTCTTTATAAGACTTCTAAGCAAAATTGAAGGGTAAAATAAATGGGTCACTCCATTTAATATTTTTCACAGTTTTAAAATACTTAATAATGTCATATAAATCAAAATTTATACTAATGACTTTCTATTTACTTGGTTTGATTTAATAAACATAGAAAAATCTTATAGACCTACTTGACTAGGTCTCTCTCCTTGTTCTTGACTTCTTATATATATATATATATATATATATATATATATATATATATATATATATATATATATATATATAATATATATATTAAAATCATTGGTGGTCATTAAATTATATATATATATATATATATATATATATATATATGTATATATATATATTAAAATCATTGGTGGTCATTAAATTATATATATATATATATATATATATATAAAATGACCACCAATGATTTATATATATATATATATATATAAAAAATTTAATGACCACCAATGATTTTAAAAATTTATGATGTCATATTTTATTACTTATAAGACTCAAAATCTTCCCTTTATATTCATGTCATTAAATACATTAAAAAATGTCTTGTATGCGACAAGGTCTAATTAACAAATCTTAAGGTTTTGGGTTGAATTATACATTTGGAGACATTAAAAAGAACTATAAATTTTATATAAAAATTTTCAAATAATTATAAACCAATTTCATAACTCAACTCAACTTTTTTAACCAAGAAAATACAATTTTCATCCTTAATAGCCCTCAATTAGGCTTCCTACAGTCCTACATACTGAGATTTACCATTTTCCCATAGATCCACTTATCCAATAACTTCAAAAAAATTTAATAGATTATAAATATTATAATTCTATTATACACAAAGTTTTAGGTTAATTTTATAGTTATTTTTCATTTTATGGAGATTTTTCTCCAAAAACCATAGGTTGTCTTGTCGCAATGCAACAAACATATGAAAAATACATAAATTTAATATATTTTTTGGTTTCTAAGATAAAATATATCTATAAGGTATATAAATAACCTATACACATTTTATAAGACTTTTGAGTTCTTTAAAAACTCTTAAAACACTCTAAACCACCTCATTTGCATGTCAGAAACCCTTAGAACTCTGTAAACTCAACATTGTTTTTTACAAACAACAAATGCATTCAAGAACAAATTATGAAATAATAAAAAATATTTTTTCACACCTTTATGAATAAAAAATCATGAATATAATCCTTATTTCATTATTCATTGCTTGGAACAATACAATTATTGTCAAAAGCCCCTACAAATACTACCAAACAATTACCTCACAATTGAGTTCCTCCTTACTTTTATGCCCTTCTAATCCTCTCCCTAGTTTTTTTCAACCTATATCTATTCCTTAAAATTAGTTTTATGTTTTTTAATTAAATTTTTAGTTTATTTTACACCCAAAAACTTTTTAATTATCTCTCATTAGTCCGCAAAAGACTCAACAACATGCTTTCTTTGGTCTTTTTCTAGATTGGAGTTCATCAACTAAAGTGAAATTTTTTTACTGTAAAAAAATATCATAAATAAACCTTTATTAAATTAATTATAATTCTATTCATCCTTCATACATGGTCCACCATTCACACAACTAGCCTAGTAACCTTGAATTCTTAAAAAACTAGCATAAAATTAAAATTTGCTTTTTGGAAAGAAACTACAAAAACATTATTAGATGACCAAGAACTGATGTTTAAAGATAAATTATGAGATATTCATGAATTATAAATAAATATAATACATACTCAAAACAAAAAATAAAAAAATAATGTATATACAATGATGCATTTGCATAAAAAAATGATAGGGAGGAATAAAGTTTTGAATAGCTCATAGAGGAAAGAAACATCATAGAATATGATGTACAAAATATTATTGTTAAATTTAAATAAGGAGACAAATTATTTTATGATGGGAAATATATTTTGGTATCTTGTAAATGGAAAGAGGTAGAATCATCCTTGGTGAATTAAATAAATTCATTTCTATTTTCCATTTTAGAGAGATTAATGGTTGAGGGAAATTGATGAAATCCACATGTTTCATTTAAGTAACCAATAGAGGTAAATGAAGAATAAATCCATGAGGAGGCACAAGTTTCCATGAAGGAATCAATACAATTTGTTGAATTACATGGCAATCCATACAAAGTGATTATAGCTAAAGATGATTCATGTTAAGGATAAGTATAAAGAGAGGACAACCATGAAGGTTGTTGAGACTTTTCTTTTTCTAGCATGTGAGTGGATTCTACAAAAATAATTCCAACAATGGAGAATAGTTTAAAAATGGAGAGGATGAAAAAAGTTTTTGGATTAACTATTCATTCCCTTAATGTGTTTATTTAATGTGGAGGCGTAAAAATGGATAAGATGGAAAATAAAAATACAAAGTGTAGTTCTATGTATCATGATGATATATATGAGAAAGAATGTGAATAAGTGGAACAAGAGGATAATATTCCAATAGTATTTTATGATTTTATTGGTATGGAGATATAGGTAGTATAATATATATTTAAACTCATCATGGATACAAGAGATATTGGAAAAGTTTAGGTACAAGAATGTTGTAAAGAGGATATGGAATAAAGAGATCATTTGTTGTTGATAGAGGTTGGATAGAATAATATGACCAAATTAAGTGAAATATATTTCAAAATGGAAGTATACCTTCTCAATTAGACATCAGTGGATAGAGAAAGATATGCCTCAAATCTCCATATTCATAGATGGATTTAAAATAGAACGGTAAATATATAATTTAATAACTTTGTGATATAGGATGGTCCAAAGAGTATTTGGATAATGAGAGATTAATAATGTCACTCATGTGGAATAGGTGCATACAAGGAGATATAAATGGTGGATATTTAATACCAATATAATGAATTATCAATGTGATGTTGCATATATGGGATCATCCCATGTATTTATTAAAGGAAAGAACTCTTATGAGTCAGAGTATGTATTATTATCATATGGATAAGGAGATCATGATGTTATTTACACAGGGGATAGATGTGATGTCAAAGTTGATGAATAAAGGAGATGACAATCAACCTAGTGCTGATGTAAAGAGGATGATAATAAAAGAATACAAGGATGAGATGAAGAAGTAAATTTCTTTATTGGCCCAATAATGTGATAAAGATTACGAGTTTTTATTTTTATATATGTGATTAAAGGAAGCATTCAAATATCCATTCCAAGGAAAAGAGAGTCAGCCATTTGAGTTCATATTTTGTGAAATAATAGAGTGTTTTTCCCTTTTTTATAAAACAAACAAATGTTGTGATACTATTAGTTGTAAATATATAGATATAAATATGCTAAATATATATAATTATTAAAAATAATAATCTAAAACTTCTTAAATATAAAAAATTGCTATTTTAAAAAAAAACATCTATAATAAATATAATAAGATTAAATACATATCTTTATTGACTATTTGATATATCTGAAAGAGGAAATTATAAATAGAGTTAATTTTGCATGATCATGATCATGAAAATAATATAAAATTAATCATTGATATGACCACTATAAGTAAACTACAATGTGATAAATTTCAAGTCCCTTAACCATGGACTTATCATACTGAACTGTGATTGGGGACTTACATAGAAATATAAATAATTTAGAATGTGGGAATTGATAGACTAGATGAATAATAATAGAATATGATTTAAAATTACCACTATAATTAGACAACACTATAGGGGAATTTGAGTCTATTGACTAGGTTGTTGTCCCAGTTGACTATGATAAAGAAGTGATTGATACACATTTAACCCCTGTGTTATCTAAGGAAGATGATATTTTGTGATTTTGATTATGTAATTCATTATTTATCATTTCCTTACTATTAATTTGAAATCCTAAGGGAAAATTGATAGCTTGAAAACCTATGAAAAATAATATATTATAATGGGCTAAGTTGACCTTAATCAACCCCTTGATGATTAACCATTGCCTACATATATGATAGTCCAAGGAGGGAAATCAAGCCCACAAAACTCTCCTACCTAGATATATTTTGGTATTGTGATCTTTTAATATGTGTACACATATATAAAAATTTATTTGACACTTGAGAATAATAATTATTTTTGGCTTATGGTTTCACCTTTTCAATGATCCTGAATTTGAAAAAAAATAGGGAAGATTTGAAATAGTGTGTAAGATATAAACCATGTGATAGAACTTCTAGATACTAAGTGGGAATAATGAGTGACATTTTATGTTTATTCAGATGTGAAAATTTTGATAGTTTCCTGTATCTAACCTTGTGAAACATGTAATAATACCAAAAATGTCGATTCAAAATTCAACAAATAATTGTTATTTGGTGTGGGATGTAGTTTCTATAAGCAAACAATAACAAAATAACACTCTTGGTCACCAAGAATTTTCATGTCCTAAAATCTTATGGATATTTTTACTTATGTTTATATACACTTAAGGTTATATTATGTAGTGTGAGCATTTCATTTTGAAGGTTTTGTATAGTAGTAATGGATGATAAATGGTCTAGCCCACATATAAATACTTTATTTAGAGTAATGGTGAATAAGAGTCATGCATTTGTGTGAAATTCATGTGTTTTATAATGTGTCAATAATTATCATTGTAAATTAAATGTGGCTAAATTTATGTGTATACATTTTTACCCCATTTATTCTAATAATTATATTTATAGATTAAAGAAGAAAGAATTGAACCTGAGTGTGTGCAACACACTGTGTCTTTGAAAGGATGATTATATTGTGTAGGGAACAAAAATATAGAAAACCTTACAATATCACATGAAGTATTTATTATCCCATTTTTAAATTTTAAAAATCATAACTCTAAAATTAAAAAAAAATTGAAAAAAATAGAAAGGAAGGAGTACACCTATATTCAGGTGAAACTTGGTTGCCCTATACCCTAAAATTAAGTACGGATAATTGTATCCCAATTTTGAAGCACTTAAATAATTTTAACCAGTATTTAATTTGGATTAAGGTTTTATTTTTTAATAACTAATCAATCCTTCAGATGGATAGATGCATATTGTAAATCTCATCAATCATGAATAGTAGACAATGTACTATTCAAAAAGTGTGGAACCATGATGGGTTCACTAAAATTGATGAAAAATCCATTAAATTTAACTAGACTCAAAGTAAAAAGCCTAAAACAAAATATGTAGCCACACAATGGGTTTTCTATAAGTAATGCCATGGCCAATGAGAATCATTGAACCTTAACATACACTACAAACAATAGATTGAAGCACACTACTATATACAAATATATATTATAATTTTTCATAATCACAATAGAATTAATTCCCTTATCATGATGGAACTACTAATAGATTTGATTTTAAACGAATATTTTTCCTTACAAGTATAACTTTGAATGTTGATAATGTGTGCATGAACAAGCATCATTAATTTTAGAAATTTTATATAATATTTTTTGTTTTTTTAATAAGAATGAACAATAATAATTATAATTCCTCTTTAATATGTTCCAAGTGATTTTAAATTATATACACCTATATGCTTAATTATAAGTGCATTTACAACCTGTAACATCGATCTTATAAATGTTTTGTGTATGCATATGCATATGTCTTTATATGTGTATGATTATGTACTTTGAGTCTTTGAAAAGTGATTGAATATACATGTCATATTCCTCTCTAATATTTATGAAATTTCAAATATATTTCATGTCTTTTATTTTTGAATTACACTTAATCTTTGAAAAAATGTACTCTATTATAATTTATGATTTTGCTTTAAATTAAATATTTTAAAACTTTTACTTTATATTTTATAAACCTAAATTTATTTTGAAATATAATTTTTATCTATTCATGAAGGCTTGGATATCTAATACAAGCCCAATATTATGCCCCCTTTTGAAATGAGGGATGTATGTAGTAAGTCACTTATCCTAGAATAAGATTTAATTGTCTCATGTGATAAAAGATATAATCATGCATTATTATGTCATCATGTGGACAGTATGCCATCATATAAATATAATTTCCATATTATGTATGTGACATATGTAATGTAAGCCATACATGTGTCATGCATAGATAGATTTAGAAATGAGGCATGAAATAAAGTAACCATATTTGAAGTAAATTATGTAGTAAAAGTGCATGATATGTATTCTAACAGCACTAATCAATCTAAAAACATACAACACATAATGTCACACAATAAGTCCAAGAGTGGAATACAATGGATACGAATATGTTGAAACAAAAAGGGCAAAAAGCTTCATGCAAATGTAAATTACTAATGTCACAAAAAAGGGACACGTTAAAATGTCACACAGAAAAATATTGCACACATAAGGCCATGTGCCACAAGTAATGGACATGTTCAAATTATGCACAAGTAAATAATAAAAACAAAAGGACATGTTTAAATGTCGTAAATACCAAAAGAAATCCTCATATATATGTTCAATTAATTACTTCACACAAGGGCCAGTGAATCATGCAAAAGATTAAAAAACATAAAAGTGGCATAGAATAAATGAAAACTATTCCATTCTATCCATATGTATTAATGTCATATCATAGTAAAGTAGCATATCCATATATCATAATGTAGAATCTAAGTGACTAAAAATACAATTGTAATATATGTAGCTCATCATGGTAGAGAGGCCATAGAAAGATATAACATGATGATAATGTAACATATAGAATTAGATGCCTCCAATATATGAATGGCCATTAGGTAGAATGAAAATACAACTAAGAGTTTATACAAATATGTATGTCCTACAACACACTCATATACCTTATGAAATTTATGTGTGTTTGAAAAAATATATACTAAATACTAAATACTAAAATCATGTGAAAAATAGATTATATAAATAAGTAAACTAGCCTTTTTTCTCATGCTCACGTCATCATTTTGGGTTTTTGAAAATATATTTTGAATGTTTTTAGATGTTTCCAAAAAAAATTTTGACATATTTTGAAATTTGAAAAGTGGATACAAGTGAATAAGGCTTCAATAATATAATAAAATAGGAAGGATATGAACATTTCATAACATGCATCAAGGTATAAAGTTCACTAGTTGTGATAACAAGGTAATGTGGAGAAATTGAAGGAATACAATGTGCCCCTACTAAATATGTGCATTACAATAGTGTATCTAAGTGTTGTGTGTGAAGATAAGAATAAATGTGCCTAAATGTCATGGATGGTTGGATCCAGATATAACATTATAGAGGAAAACACAAGTGAAAAAATAAATGGCATAGAAGAATATAAACGATGAATAGATATGAGGAATCTATGTAAAGTGGAAATTATGGCAAATCAACTGAGGACATAGTCTAGAAGACATAACCAAGGATTTTGTCCATGACATATGTAATCAGTATTTAAATTGTGTTAAACAATCAATTAGTATGGGGAGTCATTGTATAAGTCTTGTGTTGTCATATGTGTCATAAAAATATTCTGTGTAATTACAATTAGGAGTATAATCATATCTTTTCTTTTTTAATTATGGTATGTAACTTTGACCATTTTTTGTTTCTATATATTGAAATCAACTATGCCATAATATGTGGTTCAATTTTACTATGTCTTAGGATTTTCTAAATGTGTCATATCATGTGCATATATTTTGATTATACTAGCTATGTTTGTAGAATGATAGTTAAAAAATTAGCTTCTTTTATCTACTCTTACTTGATGGGTTTATATGTTCTTAAAATTTTAACTATTTTATCTTTATGCTTAAATGTGATAGAGTAGGGACCTTCTCCAAATGTTTCACCCATTTATTTCATATATGATTTATTAATCCAAGATAAGGTTAATTTTAAATGTAAAAAAACATGTTTTTATCCCAAGTATTATTACAATATCAATAGATCCAATGTAACATTTAAATCCTGTTATATTTCTAAAATATTGTTTTTCATATCACAGATATTTAGTATGTGACATATATTGGCCTCTTGTTAATAGAAAATATTGACCCTAATAAATTTATTGTGAGAAATGTTAATACTAATAATCAAAGGCTCTAGATATGATGAAGATTTTGTAGCTACTTATTTTAGAACCAAATTAGTCCTATTTGCTATGTCTTAGTTTTGAATGTCCTTTCTAAGAAACCCTTTCTTTAAAATGTTGTCTGCTTAGCTTGAGTTTTTATTTTTAATGTTTATTTTTAAATTTTATCTTGTAAGGACTTATCCTTTTCCATTTGTTCCTTTTTTATTTTATCTTTAAGTAGTTTTTCTCTTTCATTGTGTTCATTTGTAACATGTCTTATACTTAATTTTTTCTTTGGATTCATTCCTTTTTGATAAGCTTGTTTGATTATTCCCTTTATTCTAATTTCTATTGTTATTTTTTTAAGAGAAATTTGACTGTAACATTTTAAGGATTGTATGTATGTTCCTTCTTGGATTTAAAAGATGTGATCCTTAGACATAAATCTTGGATTTCTTATTTTTTATTGTGATTTAATATTGCAATAAGTATTACCACTACAATTATGTTGATTATATTGGACTATAAAATTTTCTTATTTCTTAGAAGATTATGTATCCACAAGAGTTTATAATTTATCCATTTTTATTATATTTGAGTATCTTAATAAGTTTCAACTTATACAGGTATGAAAAAATTATGAGATAATTATTCACATACATCATCGGGATTGAAATTTAGCTTTCACAACTTCTCATTTTATAGATTTTGAAGATCATCAACATCACTATCATACCAATATTTAGCTTTAAAATCAATATTTTAATAATTATACAAAAGAGGGGGATATGGTATCTTATCCTCTTGTTGGATAGTGACTAGTAATGTGTTCTCTATATCTTGTTGAATGCTTGTAATTAGTTTTTTTTTCCTGCTTTCTACTTGACTCGCCTACCTCATATGAATCTATTTGATCAAATGTTATGGGTTGTGCATATGGATTTAATAGAATGATCCTCATATTGTGATTGGGTCACTTTGGAATACATGAAATGTGTATCATATATTTCAATGCTATATTCATATATGTCATCTATAAATTTGATAAATATATGGAATATAGAAGGTATAAATTCCATGTCAAGGATTCAATGTCTCCCCAAAAGTAAGTTGTAATGTAATTATTTAAGCATCAATTTAAATATTATACGCATGATTTTGGCACCTACTAATAAATAAAGTATGATAGATCCATGTATTTAAAAAGGAGTATGATTAAATCCCATGATATTTTTCTCTTATTTTTTAATTATGTTCAATTGATACTTAATTTTTGTATGACTTTAGAGAGGAAAATATCCACACTTAAACCATTGTCGAGTAACAAATGCATGATTATATTTTAATGTATTTGAGATTAAATGAATAATGGCATATATTTATCTTTGAAGTTTTTAGGAGGTAAATATTCATTATTTAAGGTGAAGATCATATTGACATCCTTTATTGTGTATCACTAGGGAGATTTGTATCATATAGTGCATTGTATAAGATATACTAGTAGGTGCTTGATATTTTTAATAATTCCAAAATATAAATTGTAGAAAGGGTGTTCTTGATATAATATATTATATATCATAACCCTTAGAGTGGTTTGATTTCCTTACGGGAAGTGGACAGGGTTGAGTAAGAACACATTAACCAACTTCATTCTACAATGGTGGATGAGGTATCCATCCTCGTCTAATGTTGAAAACATGGAAATTGTAATATAATATGTTCTTTGTGTGATAAATAGGACAAAAATAGTGATTGATATAACTTATATGTGTAGGAGTAAGAGGAAAAACTTGATCCATACATTCCCTTTCACACCTGGTGTTGACAAGTAAAATTTTGGATTGGGTATTATAACAATAAGTATAAAGGTATATTTAAGGTTGTACTTTATATATATTTTACCTTTTTTGATATTTAAATTTTAATAATTCCAATACATAATTATTACAAATTGATAATTAAAAATTAATATTGACCATAATGGTAAACATCAAATGGTGTAATGAAAAATTAGTTATTATTGCCATGATTTGAATTTGTATCTTTGAAATTTATAATAAGGATTATGGTGAAACTACTCGAGGTTTTTTTGCTTTGTAGGTTCTTAGATAAACTAATCCTAGTCCTAGATAGCAAACATGCCAAAGGAGAAATAAATATAGAGGATTCCAGCATCCCATATCTACATTATCCCATATAAAAGGTACACTTAGAGTAACTTCTCTAAACTAACTACTCACCAGTGCACTTAAAGAATAAAGAGTTGAACGTTTCATGTGACTAAAAAAGTAAAATTTTAGGCATTTCAAATATACCATGTCGTACATGGGAACTATAGTTTGTATATAGTGATTTCTAATGGCTTTAATATAGGGGTAGTAACATGACACTATGGTTCAAGTAAAACTAAAGACCTCTTTGCCCAAAATGACAAAGATTATGAGTTTTAAAACTACAAGAAAATAGTTTATAGGAAAGTAATAAATGAAAAGAAAATTTAAAAATCAATGAAAATAAATTATATTTGTGAAAATAAAATAGGAATTCTAAGCCCTTAGGTCAAAAATAGATTCTATTTTGTGTCTAGAAATTCTAAATTATGTTAAAACCCTAAAACATAAATAAAAAGGAAGGTAATATTGAAAACAAAAGAATGGGTTAACTAGTATGTTTTAACCTATTTTTTTTATAAAAATAAATAAATTCGTTGATACTAATAGATATAAATCTAGATAGATATCAAATTGTTAAAGATATACAATTATTAAGAACTCTAATATAAAAATTTATAAATATGTAAAACTCTTATTTTTTTAAAACATAAAAATTAAATACAATTAGATTATATATCAACATCTACTAATTATTTTATATATATGAAAGTGGAAATAATAAATATAGGTGATTGTGCTCACTCAAGATCAGGAAAAAACTAAAACTACTATTGGATAAGACTATTGTATGTAATTTACATCATAACAATGACCATGTCCATTGAACAAAAACTTGTCCTAATTCATTGTGATTGACAACCAATAGATCAAAATAAAGAAAACAAAATCCTTGGAGTGACAAACCAAAGGAAAAATTAGAGAATATTCATGGATGTGGTGTTTGAGTTCATTGACATGTATTTGTCTTAATTAACTATAATGAAGAAATGAATATGAGACATTTTATGTTTGTGTCTACTGAACAACCTAAGATATTTTGATTTTGCTTATACCATAGAGAATTTTATGTTTCCATATTTTATTTTTGAAACTCTTAGAGCACATTGATTACTTGAAAACCTTAAAAAATGAGGATAGTGTACGGGCTTGAGTTGATCATAATCAAACCCTTGATGGTTAGGTATTATCTTCATATCTAATGATCCAAGGATGTAAATCAAGCTCATGTAGTTATCCTAACTAGAGTGATTGTGAAATTGTGCTCCTTAAATGTACATACATATATAAAATGGATTTTATACTTGATAATACTAGCTCTTCACATTGTTTGAGATGCTCTAGACTTAGCTTATGACTTCTCCTCATGGGAGATATTCAATTTTGAGTTGATAGGTAGGATTTGAAATAATATTTAAGATATCACCCAAGTAATTGGAAGTTAATACCAAGATTGAATAATGTGATAACTTTAATGTCTATTCATAAATGAAGATTTTTATAATTATTTAACATTTTGAAATGAGTAAGAAGACCAAAAAGTATCATTATAAACATATAAACTAGTCACTTTTTTTCATTGGACATAACCACCCTAGGTGGACACGAGCACAATAGTGCCCCTATCCACCTACCATTGACTTGACCTGAAATACCATGGATAGTTTTCCTTGACTACAGGTATGACTTGACTTGAATATCAAGGATAGTTTTCCTTCATTATAGATACTATTAGGGTGATATTCACCCATGTGAGAATTTTAATTTGAATGTTATGTATATTAGTGATTGCCAATAAAGGGTTAAGGCTACCTATAAATAAAAGGCCTAGATGAATAGTAAATAAAATTCATGTACTTGTGTGAATTCACATGGTTTATAATGTGTCTAAATTTAGTATATTAAAGTACATGTAATGATTTTTATTTGTCTACATAGATGAAGAAGAAGAATCTTGTAATAATGTCATAAATGAATAAGCCAAAAATAAGATGAGTTAGAAAGAGAAGAGATGGCATCCATGAGAAGAAAGGAGTTGAAAATAGAGATGTGTGGAATATGGAAGGATAAAATAGAGGGTTGGATAATGAATGAACACATATAATAAGACTATATGTGGAATTTGGTTAATTAAAGGTGAGTTTCAACAAACAGGTAGAAGAAGAAGAAGAAGAGAGAAGAAAACAACCCTTTGATAAAGAAAGATAATTTTTGGTGGGTTTGATGCCACAAAGGAGGAAATAAAAAGTATATAACATGAAAGGAGGAAGGATTTTTAAAAAATATATATATATAAAAGGAATAAAAAGTGTGAAAATTTGTTAAAGTATTATTGTGTTGAAAGGAGATGCCATGACCATCAAGTTTAGTGGTGAAAAGAGTACTTTTACCACTTATTACATCTATGTGAGCTAGATATCACATTTTAAATACCATGGGTGTCTAATTCAAGATCATCCAAGGTGTATAATAAATTTTTCTTCACAAAAAATAATAGTTTTGTGTGTCCACGTTGGTGTCTTAACATTTTTATGTAGTGAAGATGATCGAAAGGGGAAGCAACCCCACTCATAATTTCATAGCATCAAGAACTTCATTAAAGGATCAGTTTCAAGAAGCTGCATTTCTCTAAGTAAGTTTGTTGAGTATATAAACCATCCATACAATTTGGTAATTGGTTGCCAAAATTGAATGGATATAAATGATAAGTTATGGGGCAAAGAAAAAAATGAATCAATAAATTTCCTTAACTTTATTGTGTTTACTTTGTTAGATTTCTTTCAAAATTTATTTAATTTAAAAATAGCATTCATATCATTTATAGTTTGATTACAATTATATGGCCTTTGGAAGTTGGAAGACTTTTCATAGTGATAAAACCACCATTTTTCACGAAACGGCATTTTGGAAATAATTAGTGGTACAATTACATAATCAAGATGGTATTGTTTCATCTTCTATTGGTGGTCTCTTAATTGCTCAATGGTTTTACAATAGTTGGTTTCTATATATTGGTGGTCTTGAAATTGTTTTAGTGTTATCAAACCTATCATATAGGAAATGGAGGTGGTTTCACCCAAATGGATTTTTTTTTTAAAATGTAGTGTCCCACAATGAGTGTCTCCAAGATAACAAGGAAGGTGAAGAGACAATCTATAAGGTACAATAATTTATAGAAAGATTTGAAATGGGTAGAGGATGAATTTACATATAATGTGTGAACTTAGTTCTATATATGAAAAAGTTGACTCCAATAAACTATATGAGACGAGTTCTTTAGGAACTAAATATATAGAGTGTTTTCATGTCTAGAGGGGATTGCATGAAAGATAAAATGGTTTTCATGTAATTTGGTAATACTATCAAATCATGTGTGAAAGTGTCAATAAAAGTATGCATTTAGTTATTTCTAAAATGTTTCTGAATTCAATGAAAAAAAATTATTCTAAACTATGTTTTGTGGAGACCCAAATACTTGGAGAGTGAAAATGATTAGTTTGACTCAAACAAACTTAACTATATTCAATGAATTGATGGCTTAATTATATAATTTTTTGATCTTATAAACTAACAGTCAAATCTTATCTTCCATATCCTCACAAAACTCCCAAATTCTTCCTAAATATATCTAAGCTTCCTAGTATCTCTAATCCATATATTAAGGTGATTTTTACTCACATAAAAATCACATACATTGCATATACTATTTAGTACACTTATTATTTTATAGTACACACTAATACAAACTATATTACTCACACAAAATTATATCTATGAATAATTTAATGTGAGTACTAAATTCTTATCATCCCGCCAACCACCCGCTCCCTTCTAAGTGGGAACATAAGGAGGGGAACTAATTTTTGGAATTGTGAAGGTGGTTGTCCTTGTTATTATATACCGAGAATACTATGATTATTGTTTTATGTTGGTGTTGGGGTTTAAATATAAATATTTGGATGTCAATTTCGACTAATAATACATTGATTTTAAAATGAACATAATTTTACTTTACATACATACATATATATATATATATATATATATATATATATATATATATATATATATATATATATATATATATCACCCTCTTAAATATTTTTTGATCCAAAAATTAGGTAGTATGCTGTGGTAGGGGTTCAAACATAAACACCTATTACCTTACTACCTTACTAAAATGATCCTTAGTAGTTGAGAAGTCGAGGTGAATATGAGGGATTGTGCCAAATAAGGTTTCCTAAACAGTCGTTGGAGGAGTGAAATCAGATCAAGGGACATCTAAAAGGATCGGTTAAGGATAAAACTTACTGATTCAATGAAATGGGGTCCATTCATTCGTTGGGCTAGGGCTTAACCTTCCATATTGGAGCCGAATAGGGGTCTTGGGTACTCTTTGAGGTGAGTTTTATATTGAGGAGCTTAGTGTGTGGAGTGCGTATCTATGTAATTCACCATTTTCAAAATTAACTTAAGACATTATTAATATGTAAAGCATCTTTGTAAACTTGATCGAAGGGAATGTAGGCGCCTGTAACTCGCCAAATGTGAGATCGATGTAGGCTGAAAAGCATTTTGTGAATGAGTTCAAATTTGGAAGACTCATCTCAGGCTAAATTATAGGGTTCATCTTAGGTCTATCTCGATCTAACGATCCTGATGTAGTGAACATTTTAAATCAAAACCGTAAGCATATGAGCCATATGAAGAAACCAAACCCTCAAACCACAAATGTAAATTCTCCAAGATCTGATGCACTGGGGTTGGACCAAGCTAGAGCATTAGATTGCGCCCCAAAGACTAGTATTTTATTGTTTGTTATTCTTCTTCCTCAAATCCTCTTGCAGATCCAATTAAACTAGAAAACTTCTTAAAAGCTGAAAAATACCATATTTGACTATGAAAAAAAGCGTAGCATGTTTACAATCAATTCTAACTTTTTTGGACATTATGAAAACAACGGAGAGGTATGTTTTGCTCAAATATGTTGTAAAATTAATTTAAACTAAACAAAATATAACACAAACTATGAACGTATGATAACATAACCTAAATCTATGAAAACTATGAAAAAATGGAGGTAAGACTATGGACATAATGAATAGAGTGTAAAGTGGAAATGTGAATATATTGTAAATAAATGATGGATGTTAATGGAGTTTTCACACGGTCTACACTACTTATATATGGATAGGAAAAAATCATTAATGGTGTACGAAATATATAGAGGTGTTTCCATGTGGTTTGTACTGCATAGCAGTTTTTTTAGCCATTTTGACAGAACAATGGATATGAAATACTAATGACTAGACATCCCTTATAAGCATGCTCTCGTATAAAAATCTGGGCATACCCCCATACCTTGAGAGACAAGGATCAATTAAATTTAAATCAACATTCAATAATTTGAGAGCTTATTTATAAAAAATCTTCATCCAATAAATTAAGAGTCAAGTCTTATCTTTCATATCCTCAAAAATATCTTATTATCTCCCTAAATTTATCTAATATTACTAATATCTCCAATCCTTATTATAATTTGATTTTTCCTCATGCTACAATCACTTATATTCAATGTATTATTTACTCCACCTAGTATTATATAATATACACTAATACAAACTGTATTAATTGCACAAACTTATATATATGAATAATCTAATATGAGAAATGAATTCTTAACATGTGTCAAGTAAAAGATTTTTTTTTAATGTGTATCCATTGCTCTGTGTTAATCTAAGCAACATGGTAGTAAATTAAGTCCTTCATTGAACCCACATATTTTGACGATGACGGCGATAATAATAACTAATCCTACTACTACTACTACTACTTAAGGTGATCATCATTTAGAGTCGAAATGGCTCAAGAAGTGGGATATCCCAAAGAAATATCAAACACTACCTATGCACTTACATAGTTTTCAAGGGATCCATTGAAAATTTATGTCCAAAAGGTTAAGAAGTGGAGGAATATATGACCCCATTAGGTTTCCATCATGTATAAGTGAGTTCCATTGATTTTCAAGAGAAAACTTTTTGAGTTATATTGAGATCCACCAACCCACTAAGGAAGAAGGGTGGAGAAGTGGCTAAGGGAGTGACCTAGATAACGTTTAAGCACTAATCGATGGGTGCCTTGCACTTAAATTTTTGGAATAAATTGGCTCATAGTATAGAGTGCACTCCAATTATGGGTGAGTGGATCTAGGAGATGATGAAACACTAAATCTACTTTCTCTACATAAGCTTAAATATATACAAAATCTGAAGAGATAATGACTAAGTTATCATTAAGAAAAAATGTAATATAAAATTCTTATTTATTAAATATAGTTGAATTTTTAGACTTCCATATTTTAAATATAATTATAGATCTAAAATAGTTCTATATAAAAATGTTGAATGTAGGCCTATGAGTATTTTTTCCAAAGAAATCCATTCTCCAATTGTCATGTTATGGGTGATAAATTTGAGATGAGTGTTTTAACTATTTAGGATTTGTGGTGTTTAAGCCTTAGGTTTTTAAAGGTCCAAGTATAGAAAATTAGGGTATAAATATGTAATAAGTACAACCACTAATTTGTATTACAGTTGACATAGTTTGAACTTTCTAAAATAACAATAAATAATGTAAATAAGTACATAGATGGAAATTAAGATAGGAGATCTAGAGGCTACAAAATAGGATAGAGGTTAATAAACGTGTCATTGATAGGATCCAAGTATCAAAACTCTCCCTAAATAATAGAAATCTAATTGGATAGTAATGCCATGTGGCAATAATGTCACTATTTTGGCACTAGTGTACTCTATGTAGAACTATTTCAAGCTTCTAGGTGGACACGTAGCTAGGTCTACCAAGCCTATTCATGTGTGCATGAGTTATGGATCCCTACAGATGACTTATTTTGACTGATTTTATATGCAAACCCTAAAAGTCCATATTCTTAGAGCATCTGATTAGCATAATTACAAAAGTGTGTTGTTATTGGAGTAGATTGGATATCCTCAACTCTCCATTATGATGAGAGTTGCCTACATACCAATACTCTAAAGAGGAATCAAGCATGATGTAGTTATCCACACTTAAGTGCTAGCACAAGTGTAAGTGAAGTTAATATGAATTTTGGTATGAGTGATTTGAATGTTATTGAGATTGAAAACTTGATTAATATGCATTTAAGACTATTATTGATGTCTATGTATAAAAGTAGGGAAGAATATGGATTGATAACCTTGATTGTGTACACCATGTTCTGAATTCATTTATGTAATTTGCATCTAATTTCCATCTAGTTGTTATAAAGCTAAAAGTCATGTATATATATTATTATAGTGTTTGTCTAGGTATTAAAATAGGTCTAAGACAACCCTAGGTTGTTTTTTATTTGAAAATATATCCATTTGTAAGAAAAGTATGGAAAATAATAATAGCACCCAAACTGGGAGACTAACACCATGAGTTGTTACTATCCAAATTAGGGTGTTAGTGTCTAAGTGGCATAACCTTATGCATTAAGGGCCAAGATGTTAAAGTGAGGGTCTCGGACTAATTTATAGATGTTTAGGTGTGTGTGTGTCCCACATAAAGGATAAATAAGTGTCTAAATAATTTTTAAGATAGGTTTAGGGCTAAGCTAGGGATGGGTGATATCAAGTAACACTCTTATCACTCAAGTGTCATTTTTAGTTGATTACATTTCCCACCTTTTATTCTATAATTACAAAAAAGTGAAATGACTAGGATAAGGGAAAAAAATCATACCTAGACTTAATTAAGAGGCAAAACTTGTGAAACAAGATCTAAGTATGTGAAGCATACTACATTGCATATCTTGAAAATGAAAAATGCATAAATTAGTCCTTAGTCAAAATATATCAAAATCAAAGACAAAACTGACTAAAGAGATAAGAGAAAGGAAAGGAATGATTACACCTTAGTGTTTATGTAAACTAATTCATAAATATGGTGATAAATTTTATATGTGTGCGCATATATATGGTAATCAATCAGTGAATAACTTGGACTAAGTTTATGGCTCGCTCAATTCCCATGTGTGGGTGGTTCATGAAACTAATCTAGTTTTGACTCCATCATTGCCCACACCTACTTAGTGGATCATAAACTATGAGTGTTTTATATTGCACTATTGGTCTGTCCAACCTACTCATATAGGTGGTTCAATAAATTAATTAAAATATGAATCCATCATTGCCTACCCATTTATAGTAGATGCATAATAAACTACAACTATGTTATGTAACTATAATTGGAATTTTATATGTCGGCTCTAGGACCATTGAATAGTATTAGGTAGCTCTGGGTCACTCAGTAATGCCAACCACTATAGATGGAGTAAGGCATAAATTTGGTGTGTAACTTAGAACATTTTGTCTAATTTATACAATGTGTAGATTGACATGGAGTTTGTCATTCCATCTGATCAACCAGTGTATAAGTGAGAATATAGAAATAATTTTCCATGCACATGACCCAAAATATGATATCCAACCATATGGATTCTATATTGAATTGTAATAATTTCTATCTAAGAATTAAAATTAAAATAAGAATGATCATGCTGCACATGATGCCCCCAATCTGAAAAAATTGGTAAACTTTAACTAAACTTGTGAAAATCTAGAGTTTACCTATTTTAATTTTTTAACCAATATATAATTTATTGAAACTAAGGCTACTAGATAATAGCACCATATCTTGGATAATATCTCCATCTAGTGATAGTGTCCCAATTTGGTCTCTAATATCCAAATGTTTTGATTTTTATGGAATTAAAACTAATCTCTATTTCACTATTTCCCACTATGTTTTCCTAAAAATAATTTCTATATTATGTATTTGTGTGCTAAAAATTATACTCTTAGTGCATTCAAATAGCTTGATCTTTGTGAAAATCCTCTGTGAATTTCCCCTATTTTTAGTGGAGTTATTGAACATGTGAAATAACTATGCTCAAAATAAAAAGTTTTGTAAAATGTGTGTTAGTCAGAGCATATATGATATCTATGTAATAAATAAATATAATCTGCATACATAGCATCAAAATGTAAGTTAATTTGACCATAAGTTTGTAATGTATGATGTATGTTAGATATATAATTCACAAGGCTATCAGGATAGATACAATAGTGTACATGAACATTGATCTAGGCAACAATTCGGTTGACAGTTCCAACCCAATTGATGACACAACTTCTAGGAGCCATAACTTTTCCACCATAGCTCCAATTGACTCACCATTTGAACCATTGGAAAGATAATAATGAGGAGAAAATTTTGATATGGCGTGGATATCCTCTTGATAATGTTTGACCCTAGAAAACCCAATGGATGTGACCCAAATTTCAATTTTAGTAGTGCAGTCTTAAAATAGTAAGTTTCTAAAATTAGTAATTCCTTGAATTTTGTATTGTTTTAAATCTTAGAAGTTGAGCCACTTAATATCCCTCAATATTGGTGACCTTCTGCATCCTTCACATGCTTTCAAAATGTTTATAAATGAATAGGTAATCCAAAATTTGAAGACAGACATCTCTTCCTAGAGATAAGCATATAATTCTATTGAGATCTTGAGTAATACTACATCTCTTCTCAGAGAATTCATTGTTATTTTGTTATTTCTATGTTCCTAAAATATTTATTAACTAGAACTTCTGATTCTTGGGTCAAACATCTAATTAGAGTAATAACCAGGTAGCTAAATAGGGGGATGGGGCTTGATGTCCATAATGAAACCTAATTTGGAATGGGAGATGAATGAGGTCCCTCATGGAATTTAAAATTGGAGTGTGTAATAAGAAATAAATAAATGTCATGGACATGACACCTACAAGAATATCGACATACAACACACATGAAGCACGCAAAGTAGGCCAAGGAGCTAAAATACAAGGGACATGGGCACATGTCACTAACTATAAGAAATCAAGACATACAAGAACATGTTCAAATTATATATATGCAAAGAACAAATAAGTTGGATTAGATCCACATTGATGGATGTTTTCAAATTTCTACATACACAATCAAGAAGGGACACACGAGGGCATAGGAACATGTCCAAATTATAAATATAATAAAAATAAGTGGTATATATCCATAAACCAATGACATATTCAAATTCCTTTGAATAGAAGAAGCATAGAGACACAATCAAGTCCAAACTAGGAAATATAGAAATGATCATATCCATGAACAAGTGGTGCAAATCTATATAAGAATCTAAGATGTAGATACTATTGAGTTTAAAGTAGTAATAGTTAGAAAACATCTAATTAGGTGTAGGATGATCAATATAAAGATATAAAAATATTAAATCTATGATGTAGAATTTAAATATATGTAACCTACTAATCAAAACTATGTATAGGATGCCCCCAAATGCAAAATTGTATCAAATGAAGAACTTGTGTATATATGTATATGCCTCTAGTATGTACATATTAGTAAATCTAGATTTGTGTAGTGGACCTTAGTCCTATAGAAATATGTGAATGCTCAACAAGAATAAGTTAAGCATATATATATAATAAAATTGACTATAATAATATAGCTAACATATGTATGTCTAGAAAACATAAAAGATCTAAACATGACAATGCATACAAGTTATAATTTATATATTATGAGTAAACATTTAAGTGTTTTTATGTTTTGACATATATATTTTTTGTATTTTATGGATATAATATATGTATAAGTAACATCAAAATGAAACTATATACAAGGATCAAGAGTAATGAAAATATGTATAAGTCGGGAGGAACATACTAACTAATGAGTCTCATGAGAGACTCACTATAAATGTGGCCTATGTCAAATAAAGGAACACTAATCAGGCCTAATTTATGAAAAGGTAATAGAAATCCTAAAACCTACTACACTTAGTGTTATATATTTGGCATTGTAGACCTCACCTACATTGGTGTCTCAATTGAACTATGTTGTCTACTAATATGAAATATGCTTAGAAATGTAACTTGTAACTATAGTGTTACTGCCTATGGGATAGGTAAAGGATACTCATATGAGAGATCCTCAAATGTGATCACCTAATTAGCATGTATGTGATTGAGCCATCTGTGCATGGTAGATGGAATGGATAATATATTCTATTTTCATAGACTAACCTATAACATGTCAAATGTGTCTACACTAGGTACTACTAAGAATCTAGTGGCCCCATGTGTTGATCCAACAAGTAGTGGAAATATAATCTCCCTAATGGATTTCTGAAGATGGACACTAAAACCTTGAATAAATCTATCAATAGGAGATGTATCCTACTTTGAATGAGCAAAAGTTAGTAAAAATTTGATACTGCACATGTTAATAATTAACCCATTATCAACCATAGAACTTTGAATAGGATGATGATCATTGTAGGCTCGTACAAAGATTTCATATCAATCTAAATCATTATTAAGAATCTCATGCTCTGAAAAAGTAACAAGAGGTCTCACTCTATAGTATGATACCCACCAATGATATTAGGTAGGGGGTGTGAATCCCCTGTACTAGTGTGATATATTGATGGTGATGAATGTGCCTTATATGTATAGTGAACACCTAAAGCACCCCATACTTCATTAGTTTCATGCTTTTAAAATTTATAGGAGAATATTTTCAATGCCTTATCTTCAATTTGTTGAAATTTATGTTCCTTGTTGGTGTTCTCACATCAATGATGTTGGCCTCTATTAAATCTTGTATCTTATGTTTCAAGCTAATGCATTTGTTTGTAATATGTTTTGGTGGCTTGTGTATACACATAATGTTCTCAAACTTAATCAATTATTGATGCTTTCTCTCTTATAGGAACTTGTCAAGTCTCAATCTCTCTAAGTGTATGCCTTAAAAGGTACATCAATAAAGGGGTGGGTAGATCATTGGTGCTTCATATGATTTTTGTCTCCTTTATCACCACTTGCTATCAATCAAACCTTCTCCTATCTATTTCCCTAAGCCTTGTCTCCTCACTTGAGCACTCTTCCAAGCATTTAACTACCTTCATTATCACTTACCTATTCCTCAAACCATTTTTAATTGTTTAAATTACAATATTGGCCTAGGCTGACCTTGCATCCTAATTGTTAAATTCACATTACATTTCTAGATTTGCTCTATCTGACCTAGACTAGGACCTATCATGTTTTTATTTATTAATGATATATATTCAATTGTGTCGACCCTATCAATAAACTTTTGGAAAGGTTTAGGGTTAGACTAAATTATATATACACATCCATTTTTGTCATTTTTGTCAATTATGAGAAGAGAAGAAGACGAATATTATATTACGCATCTACTTACCTACCATTCTACTTGAGGATTTAATTCTTATGGTTTATACTTGGATAAGAATCTTGTATTATAGATTAGTCTTGGATGATTTAGCCTTTTTTAGTGATCCTTACAAACCATAACAATCTCTTGCAAATCACCTTTCTCCAAGGGAGAGATTCAGTCTCGATGGGATCATCTTCAAGATATGTATCTCTAACTTTACTCTATTTTTAGTAGATAGAAATAACATAAGGAATGTTTTTTGAATATATTAATCTATTCATCAGGATTTTACCTATACATAACTTAATTAGGATTATCTTATGCATGTTTGATTTTTATGTTAATTACCCCCACTTTGTGCCAGAAGCTCTGGTGAGCACTATATTTAACTTCATTTTACTTATCATTTACTTATTGCATATAAAGAACATAGAACTTATCTAGGGTTACTATATATTTCCGTTTGAACAAAGGCTTTGAAACCCTCTCTAGTAATGTTATTATGGTAAGAGATACCTTGGCAAGGTCTAGTAGATCTAATATCTAATGTATCAACAATCATAAGTGTAAGTAGGATTTATCTTCTCCAAGGTGAGATTGATTAATAGATCAGTTTCAATTCCATTTGTATACATTCTAGTGAACTTGACATGAATCAAACCCTTGTAGGTTTTATTTCATGCTTTCATTTTATCATTATATTATATATGTTTTTAATTTTTTAGTACCGTATCAAGCCTACCATTATAATTTTAATAGTGTGTGTATAGGTTTAATACACAGTCAATCCCAAATGACTATGTTTTATATGTGCAGGTCTTCTCCACATATAGGTGATTGGATCGATCCATTTGGCACAATCTTATTTTTATTTTTGGTTTTGAATACATATTTGGTCTAGTCAACTCTTTTTTTAATTTTCCTCTTTTAGCATACAGGTCAACAAACATAATTAGACTAGTTGACTCGATTCGCAACTCCTTATTCACCACACATGTTTTTGTGAACCTCATTAAACTAGTCAAATCTATTATCACAATTTTTGAGTCATAATTTTAGCATCATAGCATAAAATTTTAAAATATAAACATCTTCAATCCTACCAAGGTTAGTTAAAACTCTCTTCATCATCTATATTTTTCGTTTTGAGTACTATTTTTCACAATTTTTTAGTCTATAAAATTGTAGCCTTATAGCCAATTGGGTTGACTATATTGACATAGTTTTGTAGAAAATTTTCTATCCAAAAGACATAGTTGACATGTTTAACTATGTTATTCCAATTCTTGCTTCTGTAGAATAGTATTAACTTAGTACACTCAGATTTGTACTAGTTTAATATAGTGTCACTTAAACCAACTATGTACTCTTCACAATAAAGGAACTGACCTCTTTTGATACTAATTAATTCACCTTTACTTCAATTGGTTTCATGATTAGTGTTAAAAACATAAAATAATCAGGTAGGTTTTTAAATTATTGTCTTAATAACACTACTTTTCTCTTTTGCACACACTTCCAAATCACTTTACACATATAAATCATTAAATTTTTTCTTCCCAAGGCCTATCTACTTGGATTTCATCACCAAGGGGGGTGCTGAATTGGTCTTCTAGCCATGTAAAAACACATGGTTAATGATGTATATTGGCAATGCACCTAACACCCTTATCATTATGGTATTGTGAATTGAGGGTGCAGTCCCCAATACCAAGTTAGTAACATCACTAATACATATCCATTTTAGCCTAAACTTCCTCAAACCATCTTTAGATTACTTTCTAATTCCTCATTATAGTGAAATTCAAATCATGTTGACTTTAAAATTATAAATTAATAACACTTATCAATGACCAATTATTTAGTATTTACTTTCAATTTACTGCTTCTTCTCTAATCATTGTATCTTGTATTACAAAACTTGCATTAGCCAATTTTGGTGCATGTTTTGTGTTATGTGTTATAATTGGATCAATCACATTGATTTAATTACTTGTGTGTTTAATTTCATGTACTTATATATTATATTTAAAAACCTTTCTCTATTTTTAGAATATTATCATACCTATCAACATAGTATCTTATACATTATTCAAAATATATTCTTGTATACACAATTGACCTGTCTGACTATGACTCTTTATCTTTCTATTTAGTCCCCTCTCTAAGCAGTACACAATCAACCTGCATTATTTTGTCCTCTTTTTCTCTGACCTATTTCCTTTTTATAAGTACATAGTTAACCTACATAGCTATTTCCTCTTGTTATTTATTCTATTCCCTTGTTTAGAGAACATAATCGACTAGTTCCATTATGTATAATTTTTCCTTATTTTTATTTTCATCAACTCTTTAGCCTCATTTTCTCATCATGAATTTATTATTTTAGGATAATATAGAGTTGAATCCAACAAAAATGATGATATTTACCAATCTTAATAGGTTTCCTCAAAAATAGCTTGTGGCTTCCACTCTATATGAAATTAATGTTGACGTTGCCACTCATGTTACCAATTATGGGGCTCCTAATTCATCATCAATTTTTAGTCCTATATTCTCATTATAATATGATCATGAATTAGAGTACACACATCAAATTCTTTTCTTCATTATTTAATTTCCTCAACACAGAGGAAATGACCCTTCAATCATCTATAATCTTATGACAAGTTCTCAAGTAGACAAACTCTACTTTCATCCTCCCCTACCTTATCTCACATATTTGTGGGTGAATATTTCTTTTCTTCTAAACCTTTTCCTACTATTTTTACTCCTTCCTACATTATGAATTTTTATTTAATGGCCTCTTCAACCTCAATGCCATGTATCTCTACTAGATTGGTAGGTTTAACCTCTAGTAGGCATTTTCCAAAGACCCTCCTCCTTAATCATGCAATTAGTGCATCTATTGCTACGAATGTTAATCATTCTATTAGTGTTTATTTTTGTTCAAAACCTAACCATTCCAATAGTAAATATTTTTTTACAAATTCTAATCATGATACTAATTCTTCCTTTTATACCAATGCTTCTCACACCACTATTTCAATGCATGTTATTACTCATAGTGTAATCTAAGCCACTAATACTAATACCGATGCCTACCATGTTGCACATAATATTCAAAATACTCACTAAATTTTATTATAAATACTCAATAAAATGAGTAATTTTCAAACTAAAAACTCAAATTAAATGATGCAAATATAAAACCAGTTCATTCACCTTCAAATTCAACCCTAATAGGGTTCATGGGGAATGCAAAATCCAAATGTCACCCGCCCCCCTTAGGGATTCCCATGGTAACCTCATTATTAAACTACACTTAATTAATAGAATGATAGAACATATCTAAAATTAATCTCTTGTACCTCAAATTACAAAAATTTACTTAGGAGGTATCAGACCTACCATTAGTTAAAATGAATCTATTGATACCACATTACATTTTAAAATGTTTTTTAATCTCTACAAAGATTGGATAAAACTTAATACCTTTGTTGTGATACCAATATATTATCTTAAACACTCTTATTTCATGCTTTAGATTTGTATAATTAAATAAAAACCTATTCTATCACTAGCTTGGGAGATTTCTTTAACTCCCTAGTATAAGAGTTTCAAACTAGTGATCTCTTTAAGAATAACTTAGTTTACTTTATAAATTGTAAGAAAGTTTAAACTAAAAAAACACAAGATTTCATCAAAATGTGTAATAAGTTATTTAGTAAATGTGATAATAACATGGCAGATGATAATCTATTGCATGTATTCATTAATTCTCTCTACCCCAAGTTGTAATATCAGGTTAGGACACTCTCCCTAAAAACTTTGGAATAAGCACTCAACCAAACTAAGTAGCAAGACTTTCTCATGTACCAATTTTAACCATCTCAACCTCCCATGGGCACTCTTATGCTCAATAAAAGTAAAAACCATCATACTACCAATGACAGTGTTATTATCATTAATGACACTATTCACAACATTCAAGCCATCACTCCTAAAAATAATATGGATTATGCTCCCCCTCTAGACAACACTCCTAATCCTATATTTTATCAAACAAACAACATTAATGTCCAAAAACCCTTATCCTTATCTGATCTTTAAAATTATCTTCCAAAGACTATACCAAAATATCTTCATCCCATTCATCCAATTAAAACATGGCATGATCCAAAAAAAAATTGTTGGTTTCATACAAGTTAGGGCTACTCTCATGAGACTTGTATACAATTATGTAATCTAGTTATGGATTTCCTTCTTGGCCCAAAATTTGATCATGAATCACTCACTCATAGACACCAATAAGCATATGACATAGAATTTAAAGTTCACGTAACATAAAATAAAAATCAAGCTTTAATTCAATCTAATGATAATATTTATATATACAAGGACCCTATTACTAATCATAAATATAGAAATGACAAGCCAAGTTATTCGACAAATACTTTTGAAAGTCTTATAGACCTCATTATTGAAGAAAATGTGTTCAATATGTTTACAATGCAAAGGGTAGTTTCTTTTACTAATTCTAATCCAATACACACACACCAAACCCCTCAAACATTTCATGTCATTCAAGACTCAATCCAATCTGATTTCATGGAGTTCGAGCAAGAGGACCTTATAATTTTCCAAGCACCACCTTCAACATTTCAACTAGATAATACCACTCAAACTATCTCTACTATTCCCCCAACATCTATACACATCTATAACATTCCACAACCTTCCAATAGTATTTATTCAACCCAATCACAAGAAATACCTAAATCAACTATCCCACCATCTAAAGATATTCAACCTATTTGTCCTCAAACTAAACCAACTAAATCTTACCAACACATGTTTGATTTGACTTCTAACCATCCTTCATAGTAAAACCTTTATGGTCACCTTCTAATAATTTCTTCACCTAGTTTTCATTGTTTCATAGGTCAACCATGTAAGAAGGCTCATCCTTCTCCACATGTGGATTCTTTTTTGCTTTTGATTTTTTACCCACTCATGGTTACTTATCCACTAGTGGTGTCACTTTCTTGTCACATAGATACCATTCTTATTCTAATATATAATCCTCTCCTTGAGTATTCTACACATGATAGCCCCCATGAGCATGATCCTTTAGTTATGCCCATGTTTTCTATTGAGGATATTTAGAGAGAGGTATTTTCATAGATATTCATCAGGATAGTTAAGACTCTCGATACTATTATGATCGAACCTCATAGATATATTTTAGATGTCATGGATAATATTTGCAGATAAATTTGTCAGTATTTATGAACCCAATATGATGTTCTTTAACTTTGTTCTTCATTATGATTTTGAATTGGAATTGTGATCCATTTTTATTTGTCTTATATCATTTTATGAAAAATAAAAGATAGGTTCCATCTAGGATATGTTCCATTTTATACCTCTCAGACCAACTTAAACCAACCCAACTAGGTTGGGGAATATGGAACCTCTGGAACATCCAAAGTAGTAGGGTTGTATGGTTTCAATATCATGTAAAAATGTCATCATGTGTAGTCATAACTCTGGATACCCATTTAATCTACTCTATCACATGATCTATAAAAATAAAACTAGAAAGACATTAGATCTCTCTCTCTCTCTCTCTCTCTCTCTCTCTCTCTCTCTCTCTCTCTCTCTCTCTCTCTCTCTCTCTCTCTCTCTCTCTCTCTCTCTCTCTCTCTCTCTCTCTCTCTCTCTCTCTCACACACACACACACACACACACACACACACACACACACACACACACACATCTCAAATGATATATCCACTATAATCATAGTATAACTAGTATCCTATATAAAAATCTTAAATCAAATTAAATCATTTCTCACTAGTGATAGTTTTAACTATCAAGGTCTCCCCATATGCTTTCCCACCAAGAACCTCTACTATCATCCAAATCCATACCAATGTAAACCTAGGAGTCACCACTCGAGCCCATTAATATCCTCTCATAACAGTGCCTCTATGGATGATCCAAAACTAAAAAATCTTTGGTTGAAAGATAATTCAAGAAACAAGAAAAATATAATTCAAATAATATTATCTCTGAGAAGAGATGTTTCATTGACCAAATTTGCAAACCCAAACATATGCCTATCTCTGAGAAGAGATGTCTAATTTACATTTTGGGTTACATCTTGATTTATACATGTTTTTAAGGTGTGAAGAGGATGTGGGAGGTCACCAATATTGAGGGAGATTAAGCTTTTCAACTTCTATGATTTACAACAATACATAATTCAAGGAATTACTATTTTTAGAAACTTACTATTTTTAAACTACACTACTATAATTGAAATTTGGGGCACTTACATTGGGTTTTATGGATTAAAACTTGATAAAGATAATATTCATACCACCTCACCACATCCTCCTCATTCTTAGCTTTCCAATGGTTCAAACGGTGAGTCAATTGGAACTACAGTGCAAAAATTATGGCTCCCAAAAATTCTGTCATCAATTGGGGTAGACCTGTTAGTTGAATTATCACCTAAAATATTTCTTGGATCATTCCTCCCTCCTTGAGAATAAATGGTCCCCATTACATCAAGATTTGTCATGAAGTGTGGCAATTTTTTTTCAATTTTATTCCTGATGCATACTTGGAATGGACTATGATTTATGGAACTATGCAGGCCCTGATTATTTACCATTTCTATCTAACCATTAGTCTATGGATGGAAGGCCATGAAATTCTTTAGCTTGGTATCTATTTTATTTTTTTGTTTTGTTATTTATGTAGTTAGGGTTGCAACATCGGCCCTTTTGGATAATTTTGGCTTGACCACCAAAAGAACAAATTTCTTGGCACTAATCAAAGAGACAGATGTAGAAGGGGGGTACCTCTTGTATCTGTAGCACCATGTTCCAAGAGTGAGAGTGATCCTTCAGGTTATTGATTCATATATTCCATGTCAATCATACATGAATGGTTAATCAAAGAATACATCACAAATATCTAGATTGACCACATCACATAAGATCTCATCTTGGAAAGGTTTTATTGCATATGAGAAAAGACATTGGTGGGTGACAAAGAGGTTTCTCATTGGACTCAGCCATCCAATACTGTATGGATTTGGGTGAGGCCTCATGGACAAATTTATGACTTTTGAATCATTAGCAAAGATTAAATTCTTTTGACTTCCACTATCAAGATTGAAATGTAAAGTCTTACCTTTCACCCATAACTTAGAGTGAAACAACTTTTCCTTGCTATCTAGCCTCTCCTCATGGGTCTATGATGAAGCCAAAATGGGTTCAGGCTTAACGTCTACAATTTCTTCTTCAACCTTTTCAATTTCAGGGTTTCTATGAGGTAAAGTAGTAGATGTTGAGGATTGTGACTTAGAATGTAGGGACTTGATGGCTCGACATTCTTCTTTGGAGTGAGTTCTAGATTTGTCATAATCACAACACTTTCTAGTATTTCCTTTCTTTTTCTTCTAATTTTTGCCTCATGTTTGACCTTATTTATCACTTTTCCATTTTGAAGGCTGACTCTTCATATTCATTCTTCCATGCTTCTTCTCAATCTTCACTATGAACTTGTATGCCTCACTGATGGTTTCCAAATTGAAGAGTTACATTTCTCCCCATATGTACTATTATAGTCCATCATGATATTTGAGAACCTTATGTTTCTCACTTTCTTGGATGCCCAATCTCACAGATAGAGAATGAACAATGTCAGTGTAATCTTGAGCAGACTGTTCCTCACCTTGGTAATGTTGTTGCCATTCTATATACAGATCATCATATGCTCCAATGGGGTAGTATTCTTCCTTTACATCTTCTATGAAATCATCCCAGGTAGGTTCCACCTCAAGGCCAATATCATCTACACTGAATCTATTTTTGTACACTTCCCACCAATTTTTGATAGGCAATGATGCTTTAAAAAGAGCAAAGGTGATCTTCTCTTTATCGATGAATTTATTTAGAAAAAAATAAGATGAAAATTGATCCAACCAATTATGTAATACATCAGCATTTGTTTTTCCTTCAAATCTAGGGATATAAAAATTCACCTAAGCCTTGAAGGGTGTTGGTGCACTAAAAGGATGTGGGGGTGTAGATGAGGAGCCAAAATTTCCCATCAAGATTTATTGGAGAATTTGAGTGAATTGTTGTAGCATCTACACTTTTTGATATTGGAGGGATTAATTCACCAGTTCCTTGAAAGGATAAGATATCTTAGTGTTGTCCTCCATTTGAAGTCATTAGGAGTGAATAGGTGGAGAGTTTGTTGGTTCTATTTTCCACCCAAGTTTCATGTAATCTGACCTCATCCTTGGGATCATACACTCTAAATACAAACCACTCTGATACCACTGATTCAAAACTCAAAAAGCTTTGGTTGAAAGATAATTCAAGAAATAAGAAAAATACCATTCAAATAATGCTATCTCTGAGAAGAGATGTTTTATTGATCAAATTTGTAGACCCAAACTTATGCCTATTTCTGAGAAGAGATGTCTGATTTCCATTTCAGGTTACATCTTCATTTAGACATGTTTTGAAGGTGTGAGGAGGATTTTGAAGGTCACCAATCTCAAGGGAGATTAAGTGGTTCAACTTCCATGATTTACAACAATACAAAATTTGAGGAATGACTATTTTTAGAAACATATTATTTTTTAGACTGCACTACTAAAATTGAAATTTGGGGCACTTCCATTGGGTTTTTTACATTTAAAATTCATAAATAAAATCACCATGACATCTCACTACATCCTCCTCATTTTTAGCTTTTTAATGGTTCAAATGGTGAGTCAATTGGAGCTACAGTGGAAAATTTATGGCTCCTAGAAGTTTCGTCATCAATTGGGGTGGACCCGTCACCTAAATTGTCACCTGAATCGTTGCTTGGATCAATGGACCAACTATGTCCTATAGTAGCTATTGGGTCCCTATGTGTAATAACTATTATTTTCATCTCCTTATACCAATGGTTCCTCCATCTATGATGAGGATATGTTATTCACTCCTACCTCTATTATGGTGCCAATTTGTCTCCCTCGCATCCATCTAGATCCATCACATCTCCTCCTACTAGATATTCTACCTCTTTCTATCATTCTTAAAATCACATGATATAACATGGCTAAACATAAAGACCTATATCTCTACAACTACCCCTCCACCTCCCCCCAATCTCATACATCTAATATGTAGTGCTAAATATGATGGAGTCTTAACTATCTTTATACATATGCCACTAGATGTGGCTCCACCTATGAAGTGTAGTGGTTCATGATTTGTACCCATGCCAACCCTATCGCAATGGTATATCAACTAAGACATATGGAAGCCATGTGAGTATAGGGCTTGGTTGATGCATAATATTATGTTCCACTTTTTGGTACAAAGAGTACAACAACAAATGAAAATGTGAACATTTCTCAAATTGTATAGATAATAATGACTTAACTACATAAAATATGAAAATGGTGTAACGTAATGAAAATTTGCATTTTAAGTGTATATTAAATTTATTATTATTTTAATAAATAGAAAATGTATTTTTAATACCTAATTATATACTATGTATATTTCATGTACAAATAGTTGTATTGAGCTCTTGATTTCTCCTCATAATTTTCTCAAAACATAATATTTTCTCAAGATTTCTTAGAAAGTTCTCATAAAAACATGGATGTAGTGTAAGATAATTTATTTATAATTTTTTATGAAAATTTATTTTTAAATGATTTGTGTGGGTAATATAGACACTTATGTTGTGATATTCTTTTATATATTTCAAAATAGATTGATGTTTTCACAATTGTAACAAGGATATTAAAGTTGAGTGCCATGATAATTTTCAATTTATTTTTCCATAGTCACTTATTTTTCCAAGTACTCTAAACATATGGTACATCCTTTTATAATTAAGTATATTTTAATAAATAAATAAAAATAAAATTTAAATATTATTAAAAATTTTAAAAAATCATATTAATAGGAATCTCATAAGAATGGCTATTTATATGTAGAGCCTCCTATTTTTTTTTTCAACCTAATACATGGAATTCAAAGTGGTAATTTGAGGCCAATTGTAGATTTCCACTTGAGTGGGTGAGTATTTGATGCCACATGGGGTTATAATAAAGGAGGTTAGAATGAAGTGGATTTTATTGAACCCCGTTCATTATGACCCCCTCAAAATACATCATTTTATTGGCTACTTTATTGAAATTAATTACATACTTATAATAATTTTTTGATTCAAACCCCCTTCATTCTAACCCCCTAAAAATACATCATTCCATTGGTTAATTTATTTAAATTACTTACATGCATAGCATACATGTTTGAAACCCTTTATTCGAACCTCTTTTGTTCTTACCCCATTTTTTATAATCCCATTAAAAAAGTATAGATGGGGGTTAGAATGAAGGTGTTTAGAACAAACTCCATTTTTTATTTATAGATTTTGATAGACTTAGCCACCGAGTGGGACTCACTTATGTGTGTTAACCCAGCTGCCACATAATCTCCCATAGTATGTAATGCTAGCACATTGGGAATTACCCACACTACATGGTCTTATTTTCATCTCAAGACTAAATTCAACCTATCATCAACCACATGGGATAACCCAACTAATCAATACATGGGGAAACTCTCATATATCCATGCACTTAGAAAAATTCCTGGTCTCATGGTATTTTTCCCTCTTGACAACATCCTATACATATCATGTATGAGATAGATCCAAATTATATCCCAAAAATCATAGAGTGCTCCCTGATCCAATATGAATTATCACAAGGATATCACATATAGTATAACCTTGTTGTCTAACTTGTGACACAACGCTTGTGATGTCGCAAGTCCTATCACTTCTTTATGAATGTCCGAAATGGCAATAATGTAATCATAAAATAAGATCACCAACAACCCATGGTGACTCAAATATTATTATGAAGCCCACTAGGCTAATTATCATTTCTCATCCTCATCCTCCACTGTATCTATAATCATCAGTGTCTTACCTATCAAAATTACAAGAAGTACGTGGACATCCTCTAGAGTGATCCTCAACTCAATGGTGTTCTCATCCACCTCCCATAAAAAAGTGTTGGTAAAGTATTCTAATGATCCTAGGAGCATGATAGTAAGACCAACACTCAAATGGATATATCTCATTTTAACTATACAACCAAAACCCAAGGTGACTAGTCGAGTTTTATCCACATCACTCAAATGTTCCAATAAATATGGTAGCCATAATACATCTACTAGGCACTAATATATTTGGCGTTTATCTAAAATACAAAACATTAAAGGATGTATCAAATCT